>CABFWO010001894.1:84499-104394 GCA_902155825.1 Timema genevievae
TCAGCTTTGGTGGCGGCTAGTGATAGAAGATTTCAAAGGTAAGTTCCTGAACAATTATGAGTGTAATATTATAGAAGATTGTACTGTATGAAATATACTGTGTCGTATTATCTTTCCGTATTAGCCTACAGGGACAACAACAGAGAATAGTACCATTGTAGGGATTCTATTTGGGTCGGAATTATTGAGCGGGTGGTATGAATTCTTGATAGTTACGTATCAACATTATAATGGGATGGATCCAATTGTAACTAACTGTAAGTTAACGTTACAACAGAGCCAGCCAGTGGCTCTAAACTGTTAATGATGATGAATGTCTCATTTCGAAACCTACAAACGTGTTCTTTTAGCAAAACGTTAAAACATTCCAATTGTATACAAACACACACATAACTATATATGTGTATGTGTTTTTAACCATGGCCCATATTTTAACTGTCTAAAGGCTAGAGTGCTGCCATATTCATGTTTTTCATAATATAGGAGTATAATATATAATAATATAATTAGTAGCTATATACAATCAATCGCTATATAACTATATATATTTATTATAAAAATATTAAAATGAAAATATAAACAGTTAAAATGTGTGGCCCGTGGTTAAAGAGACAAGAATCAAGAAATAGCAGGGAAAAGGCACTCAAAGCAGTTGTTTATTCCATTGCCACAGTCCAACACAAGAATTTTAATCTATAGTTGGGTCGCTATTAAAATAACTTTTAGCTATTATAATAAAATAAATGTAAAGAAACTAACACTACTCTCACCGTGAGGGGGTGGGGAAGACGTGGAGTACACAGCAACAAAAAAATTGCCAAAGACAACAATATGTTTATCATGTTTTTTTGTTTTTTTTTACTTTTAGATAAAGTTCTTACCTCAGAATTTGACTTTATTTTTTACTTTTTTTAACTTGATTGACAGTTTTGATTTTGAGCTTAATATTAGTATACTATAAAATAACATTTCTTAGTTTTCTAGATTGTAATTAGTTAGTACAACAAATATATTGTTCAGGGATTAAATCGTGTCTTGGCGTAGAATTGTTGTGGTGAGCCTTTGAAGAAAAACACACAAAAAACCTCCTACAATAATAATGGCCAGGCTTCCTTCTTACGTCAGAAATAATGGAACGAGGTAATGAAGACAAAAGACAATCAAGTTTTTGAATCTGTTGCCACCTCCGCGACACCATATTTCTCACTTCTTCCTCGCTGCCAGCGAGGTTTTGACAACAACTTTTTGTATTTTTCTGCTTCCTCTTTGCTCTGTGATTACTTGTGGGTAGATTTCAACTGTAGAGGTTGAAGAAGTAATCAAAGTGAATGAGGAAGTTGGTAGTTAAATTGCTGTCATTTTCTTCCTACAAACCATTTTATGTGATGTCGTGTTTTTAATACTCGCGGGCGGGTGTTGGTTCAATGCGCAGTTACGTGCAGTCCAACATTGAAATAAAAATGATACACGAATATTATGAAATTTGTAACGGGTGCCGTGCAGTGCACGTTATTCATCACACATGTATATTATTCAACAGTTTGCCGCACGTTCGTGTATTGTTGATATGCAGGGAACGTACTGTAGCCTACGTGTGTGAGCTGCTGTAGGATGTTGACAACTTTTTTTTTTCTGGAGCTACATTTTTTGAAAATCCAGCTGAATCTTTAATTGCAAGTGTCCTCCCTTACGGTTGATTAGAAACATCAAATTTTGGACGCTCATTATTAAAATCACCCATACTATTAGTTTTTTTTCTTCTCTCTAACACGATTCTCAAAGAAAACTAAAAAAAGGGTCTTCAGTGTAGGATCTCTTGTGAAGGGGGTGAACTGCACGGTGGGTTGGTTCGGTTTGGGCAATCACAACTACTTTAAGCTAAAATAAAGATAGCCATACAATCATAAATGATTTGTCTTTATTAATTTTCAATCAAAAGTTCGAGTTAGTAATTTTGTGAGTGCCCAGATAAATCATATGTGAAGATGTACGATGGCATTAAATGTAAATATTGAAGTATTAACAAATTTGGTATACAGCAGATTGAACGTTAGTGACACATTCAACCACCAAGCGCTGTAGTATATACGTGAGTGTGAGAATAGAACTGTAATCTCTGTTATTGCTTTATTGTAACTCATTTGATAATGTTTCTGGTGTTGCCGTCCTCGGGAGAAAATAAACTGAGGTGTGAACTTTAAAACTTGGGATATATCGAGTGCATTTATGTTTAATTAGGCGGGAAATGTTCCGAAAAATATAAAGGAGAATATTCTCTAACGCGTTTCTGTGGGAGCGCACTGCAACCTAGCGGTGTATTCGTGAGTTAGTTTGTCGGACGGACTATATGTAGGTTAATATCCCCGAATGGAACGTTTTCTTTCCAGTGAATGAGTAACTGATCAAGAATAATACGGTATGAAGATACAAACAACTGTTGACTTGAAAATCCCGCGTGACCGAAATATCAACTGTACCGCGACCAATAAATATCGGTTCTGTTGATATAACTGCGGACATGTTTTTTTTTTTAACTTTTTACCGTGAGACATAATAACAAGACACTAAAAGGATTTATCAAAAAAATTGGGTCAACATTGGTAACATTTTACTTTAACATTAGTATTATTGTATGACCGCCTCTGTGGTCCAGTGGTCAGAGTGCCTGTCTACAGATCCAGAGGTCCTGGGTTCGATCCACAAAGCTTTCAGATCTTTCTGTGAAGCAGTGGGTCTATAACTGGCTTACACTCAACCTGTGCTCACGTTGTGCTGACCTCATGACACCCTCTATCCGCAAATGTTGGCAATATCATCGCTAGCGACGGCGGCCGCTCGGTCGGTATAGCTTGCCTGTGGGCTCACACCATGGAATTTTTTTGCGTTATTTTATTGGTGATATCTACTAAAAGTGACGGCTGCATATTACACGGCTTGACGTATGAATACGTGAAGGTAGCTCTGGTGACTTTTCTAACCGTCATCCTGTAAAAATTGGACTTTAGTGTTTATAGAAAGTGTACTTGCATTTGCGTGGAGGGAAGGTGGGAAAAATTATCCTGTCAGGCTTAGAGCCCTAATCTCCCCTTCGTCAGACCAAGTGAGCCCGACATTCAGTCGACGCGCCCACCGGTACGGGCGATTTAAGATAAAGATGGGAAGACTAAATGGGCAGTAAAACTCTAATCACTAATGTATCTGGTACTTTGGGCTTCCCTAACTCGACCTAGCTGAACTTAACCTAATGTACACCAGTGTGTGAATGTGTTGTCTAATCACTAATATTTATTTATTCAAGGTACTTATCGTGCACTTTTTAAACCGACTGATTATAACCGCACACGAGAATTTCTATGAGCGAGAGCGAAAGGGCCTACCAATTTTGCCGGGAAAGGTATTTTCACATACCTTCCAGAGTTCTGTTACATGTCCACAATATACATGGGACCGACGGATTTACTTCCACATCGAAGAAAGTTGTGCTACAGATTTTTATCACTCAAGAAAAATCCGCCGACCCCGGCTGGGTCTAAACCCACAAACATCGGGTCCTGAGGCGAGCACTTTACCCCAAGACAACCGAGGTCGACTGTCACGAACAAATAAAAATAGCTCGACGGTTCAAAAATAATTGGTACGTTCAGTATAGGGGCTATTATATTAAAGTATAACGAAAAGTAAGGTAATTTATGAGGAAAAGCACCCACATTAGTGAGGATATCAGATGGCTAAGCCACAAAGAGAACCCACCAGTGTGGAAAGCCACCTTCAAGTTCGATTGTCAAACCCGATCCATGGTTTGTCGGTCACTTGTTTGTCCTATCGCCACTTTTGGCTGATTTAACACCGAAACGGTCCAGTCCAGTCGCGTCAGACTCCCCTAGATTCAGCTGACTGGTTCAACGTTGTTTTAAACTAAGGAACACCGAACGCTCGCAATCTGAATACGCCCCGTTCAATCCATCTTTGTACGTCTTGTGTTTACTTCACTACTGATCTCTGTTTCATTCCGGTCAAAGTTTTCATAAGTTTTTAATAATGGATGTTGAAAAGATTATTATTTTTGTCAGGGATCATAGTTAACATCCAGGGAACATAGTAGAACATTCGAAACATCTAAATAAAGATGTTATCGGTAGTAAATGAATAAAATTAGGAAACAGATGGTTTGAAAGAACCGAACGTGTGTCTCCTCGAAAGATGGACCTATAATTTTATTTTCTGTTTCATCATTTTTATACGAATTATTCCACGAAGAGTAATAAATGTAACTACATCCACATCCATCACACACAAAGCCAGTTTACTGAATAACATATTTGTATCAATTGTCTCAGTCTAGTCAAATCGACGACTGATTGGATGTGAAACCCGTTGACTGTTGTGATTTGACTGGAATGAACTTGACTAGATTAGACTGTTGTGATTTGACTGGACTGAACTTGACTAGATTGGACTGTTATGATTTGACTGGACTGAACTTGACTAGATTAGACTGGTTTGATATGAATGGAAATGAAATTGTCTCATTTGGATAGTTGTGATTGGACAGGACAGAACATGACTAGATTGGACTGTTGTGATTTGACTGGACTGAACTTGACTAGTTTGGACTGTTGTGATTTGCCTGGACTGAGCTTGACTAGATTGGACTGTTGTGATTTGACTGGACTGAACATGACTAGATTGGACTGTTATGATTTGACTGGATTGAACTTGTCTCTCGATTGGACTGTTATGATTTGCCTGGACTGAATTTGACTAGATTGGACTGTTATGATTTGACTGGATTGAACTTGTCTCTCGATTGGATTGTTGTGATTTGCCTGGACTAAATTTGACTAGATTGGACTGGGTTGGTGTGCAATTAGCATTAGCCTCGTGGTACACCCGGTATAAAGCCGGCAGATGACTGATAGCTGGCGAGGAGCCGCCGTCGCCATGACAACCATCGGGATTACTACAATAAACAAAACAAAACAACATCGTACAGAGTTTCTATCTCTCATGTTACCTGTCGTGGTCGGCAATTTGCATGAGACGTCTTTCCTAGCTCTGTCGCATGAGAGCAAGACTGGACTAAGAGGCTCTGGGAGAAATCGGGCATTGTGTCTTAGTAACTGTCATACGTTAACTGAAAAAAGGATCAGAAATGTAATCAGGTGATGAGATCTAAATCAATCACAATATTTCAGTCTCATCGGCGTTGTCCGCTTGGTGAAACTTGAAATAACTCCAACTTTCCTTTTTCTGCGCGACAACATCAGCTTGGTAGACCCAATCTAATTTCAAAACCAACCTACTCAATCAGTGCGCATGCGCCTAAGTCAACTGACTCAATCAGTGTATAGGAATCTACAAAGCGAGATACAAGAAGACAGCTTTGTTTACTGTTGGGAAATGATTTGAAATAACTCGTTAAATGGGAAGCGTGTGTGTTGTTCTTGATCTGAGTTGGTTTGTTTAAATAAACAACGCAATAATTGGAAAACATTCCTTCTGACAATAATATAAAATATCTGTTTATCCTGTAGGAAATAAAATATGTCAGTAACCAGATGTTTTAGTTTGTGTTGCAAAGCATTATGGGTCAAAATACATTTCTGCTAGCGTGTGAATTTCTGCGACATTTATGCAGATTCTGCTCTCAATTTTCAGCGAGTGTGTGAATTAATGAATCAAGCCTTGCTATCTTTACCGGGTGGGGGTAACTACCTAGCCGGGATTCGAACCATGTAACCAGTAAACCAGACCAAATGAGACGGGTGCCTTGATCTGCGTAGTCTATACGTGAGTGTGAGAAGAGAACTGTAATCTCTGTTATTACTTTATTGTAACTCATTTGATAACGTTTTTGGTGTTAACGTCCTCGGGAGAAATTAAACTGAAGTGGTAACTTTAAAACTTTGAATATCTTGAGTGTATTCGTTACATTTAAATAGTTATAATATTTTTCATCTCTGCTCACCCTCAACAGCAAACGGGTGACAGCATCCAATTTATTTACAATATGACGCGACTTAAGTCACTCTTGCGTGCACACTCAAAGCCTCCAACGTTTATTATTTTTCCCCCTGGAGTCAATTTCCCCCCCTCCACTGCTCCTGCAGATGTGTTTCCGTGAAGACACGTACATATCTCATACACCAATGTCTCGGGGGATGTAAATTGGAAGGTAACGTTGTCGCCGGTAATTGCGCGGTTTACCGTGACCGGGACTTGAACCCCTGGGTCATGAGGTTCTCCACGGAGTCCGGGTCCCGCCCACTCGGCTATATAACAATAAGCCCCCACAAACCCCCGCGAGAGTCGGTTGCGACGGTCTAAAGTCACACAAAATGTCCTCGTCGTATCATTATTGTGTTTTTGCACCGAGATTATTATTAGCGGTCTAACGACGTTGTCTCCTCCAGTGGATTTGATGTTATTTGATGGAATGGGTTGTTTCTTAAGGTGGGAGTGCAGGGGACGCGTTTTGACAGTTTTAACATCAAAACTTTTTTTTGTCAAAATAAAAATAAAAATCCATTAGAAACATAGAGTTGAATTTTCTTCATACGTTGATATCAACAGTTGTTGAATATCTGGCATGAGCATGGCGGCATTAGATGATAAACTTTTTAAATTAAGATAAAAAGATGTCATAAAATTCCAGAACACCCTCTGACAGATATTTAACAACTGTTGGTATCACCATAAGAAGAAAACTAAACTCTTTGCTTCTACTGGAGGGATATTTTATTTATTATGACAAAAAAAAGTTTTGATATAAAAAACTGACAAAACACCTTTTCTCGCGTCCCCTACACTCTCACCTTGACTTAATGTACTCTAAGAACTATCAAACTTAGACGCCGATGTAAGAAATAGAAAGAGATGGAAGATGACTAACAGTTCACACTGTGATAAATCTAGTTTATCTGCTCAGAACACTTTCCCTCTTCCGTTGACGAATACAAACATTCACTCTATTATTGGCGCTTGTACAGAATCGACTTGCGTTTCAAAATTACCTTTTCCTTGTTTCCTATTCTAAATAGATATTTTCTCCCACGGACGTTTTTACTCTACGTCTTGGCAGGAAGATTCCTACTGGACATTTTCGTGGATAAACAAAACAGCCTCACCAAGTTGTAGAAGATTTATACCAAAAAAAAAATACGCTTACAAAAAAACTACTTCAAGGTAACAATTTAATAATGTTGCATCAATATAAGACTATTTTTGGTGTTATTAAGAATTTATGGTAATTGTTTCAATGATATATCCGATAGAGTCCTGATAAGTTCCAATAGAATTAAACCTATGCAGGGGGATTGGGCGGTGATGATCGATTTTCTTCAAGAAGCTGTGAAACTACTCGGTCTGCTTTGTCACGAAACTCCTTTGCTTACTAAACTCCCTCACTCTTAACAATCCATGAGCCTGTTAGTTTCCTCTTTAATATTGAAGCTGTTGCCCAGCCTTGCGACCCACTGATTGAAACACATACATTGCACTTTGAATTACGGTTTATTGTCTGAACAGAGATATTGATATAATTAATACATTCATAACTTGTTCTCCTGCCATGAGCTGATCGATTCCATGAACATTGCAAGCGAGCCACATCACGAGTGTCCCGGTGACGGTCGGTTCAGAAAGTGCACGTTAAATACCTCAAATAATAAACAAAATACTTGATACGACTCGGAACGATTCATTTGATCCCGTTTTGTTTGATTTATGTCGAAAACTAAAACTTTATTAGGTTTATAGTCTTCAGTGGTTCAGCCAGAAATTTACTTAGAGAAAAGTAAAATTAATAATAATAATAATAATGTTTTTATTTGGGTGAAGTTAAGGTCAGCGCCTTTTCTTACACTTAATCCACTTATTAATAAAGAACATACATTTAATACTTATGTGCTAGAAACTAGTTTATAATATGTGTACAGACATAATAGTAATAATAATAAATATTGCTCACATAAATACTGTACATCATGAAATTATTAAAATAAAATAAATGAGGAAAATAAAACTATAAAGGAGACTGCATAGGCGTAACTAGGATTGATGAATGGGGGGGGGGGGGGTCAGCCGCGAGAGGTATGGACTTTACACTAGTAAAAAGGAGGGTTCATTTTTGAGTGGCTAAGTGACGATTTACGGTTATAATAAATAATCGGCTTGCAGTTCAATTAAAACTAAAACCCTGAAACAGGATTAGACTAACACAAAACAAGTTTTGTTTTATTGTAGAACACGAAAGAAACATTGGTTTAACAGCAAACTAACTTAAGGACAATGTCCAATCACAACATTAATTTAGTATAAATTCCAATCGACAAGGTGATTTTGCCAGTTCATCTAGAACTTCTTCCGGAAAAATGCTTATTTCTTGATGTATGTTTAACATCACTATGCCATTCAGCCTTTGCTGACCTGTTGTATTTCTCAAGTAAGTTTTTAATCTCCGAAGAGTTGAGAACGATCTTTCACTGGTGCTTGTTGACACTGGCAAGGTTTACTAAGATTTTCAACAAAGTACTGATCAATGGGAATATTTCTTCATTGCAGGCAACATAATAGTTCATAGCCTTTCTTGAACTTATTTTCAATTCATTCACTCTTTCGTGCCACATGTAAACTTCCCCAATTGCTGCCATATCACTACACTGCAAATTTGCCCGTAAAAAGCAACCAGCTTTTTCATCTGCTCCTTCTTTACTTCAGTGATAACTGATTCCTCTGTTAGAATTAGGCACATAAAACTGCCAATCACTTCTTGATGGTTTACGAAACGAGTTTTTAATTAACTCGCAAAATGATCTAAAAAGGCATAAAAATTGCAACTCTGAAGTAAGCCTCATCAGAGTATACTTTTACATTACACCTCTGTATTTGTCTGGAAGATATTCTTAGTGTGACAAGATTTGAACCAAACAATTCAGCAAATGTTTTAGCTGATTCGTAAATAGCTGAAAAATCAATTTCGGTGTTTGTTCTTATTTCTTGAATTTTTCCCTTGAGCCGATTTACCATGTTAATGGCAACTATAAGATCTACATTCTCAAGTTACAATGCTCAGAAAAGTGGTAAAGCTCAAAGAGAAAACCTTTGCTAACACCTGTAGAGTAATTAAAAAAGATGAATTGTGTATGGCACACTGAAGTTGAACTGCTGTTGATGATGTGTCAGTATCTTACCAAATTACTTATACTAAAACACTGAACAATTCACAATGCCACATTATATTATGAATAATTTGAGTGATTATTAATAATAGGCAGGTTTTTAAAAAAACGCGCATATTTGTTTTATTTTTTCAAATCAATGTAGGGGGGGTTAAACCCCCAAACCCTCTCCCCTGGTTAAACCACTGAAGGAGAGAAAGAAAAAGAAACGTTCACACAGTGTATAGGAGAGGGGGTGAGTGGAGAGAAGGGGAAGTAAAGAGGGTGAGGGGGGCACGTGGTAAGAGATGAAGGAAGGAAGGAAGGAAGGAAGGAAGGAAGGGAGACATAGAATGTACTAAACCTATTATTTATATTTTTTATTTTAATTTAATTGAAAATTTCAGAGAGGAACATTTAATGTTTATAACGAAAGATATGTCTTTTTGAAAATCAACGTCACAAGCCCGATTTTAAAATGCACCCCTCACATTGTCACATCTTCAGTGCTCTAACAGTGGTATCCAACCTGGGGTACGCGAACACACTTGCAGGGGTGACAAAACTTTTCCAGCCAGTGAACCACTCGAGGAAGAGTTGAATTTAAAACTAGTATATTGTGCCAACTGTTATTTAAGTTTTGAAACGAGTATTTAAAAATAAAACTTGTTTGAATATTATTATATGAAATGTAATGAATAACTCAAATTAAATTGTAAAAATATTAATACTAACTAGATTTTAAAGAAGGAACATTTATTAAATTGTCAAAATCAGTGTCTTAGGTAGTATTAATTTCAATAACTCAAATTAAAAACATTGAAAGTAACAGCTTCAGTGAAAAATAACAATAACTTTATATACAGGGTGTACCGTAACATGTGAGACTCACTTCAGTGGTGAACAGGAGACACAAAAACAAGGGAAAAAGTGCATACTAACATGTGTCCCATTTGACTTTGTTCCAGAGCTATAGTCATGTTTGTACTACAGTAATATGGAGCGGCTTAACATCATAGGAAGTGCTCAAAATGGCTACCTTCAACCTGAATTCAGGCATTTTAATCTTCGTGTCGTAGAACGTCACACTCTTTCAAATATACATTGCATTACAATATTTGCATTCAGATCAAAGATGACCATTTTTAACATTTACTATAGTAATAAGGGAAAATCTATTTGCTAATAGTCGTCTTTAAATATTTTGAACAAAGCTTGTATCTAGGTGCTGTTTATCATTACAAACAAAATGGAACATCTCATAAAATTGATCATTATTCTCATTTAAAAGAAAAATTAGACAATCTCACGAAAAATATTCAATATAGTTTTTATTTTGCTTATGTATTACACATTAAAAATTACTTCATTGGATTTTATATTTGTTCCGGTAATCATTTCAGTGTGCTAGTATAAGTTTGTAAAATGATGTCTCAAGAAATTTCGGCGCCTCTAGTTATTAGCTTTTATCAAAATTATTTGATGTCTTGAAGAGGGGACAAATACCCCGCTTTCCCTTGTGGGTGTGATAGTGGATTATGATGATCAGTGTTAAGTCATACCTCCCCCACCCACTCCCCCACCCAATGCTTGATTGAAAGACCACCCAGAGCATGTGTAACATTTCCACTCGGTGTCTCTTGAAAACATTTTGAGAGGCAGGTGCATCCCTGCTGCCCAGAGGCATGTGGCCACCCCTATAATGTATGCAACATGCAACACTCGTCTCGCTTTAAAACAAATTATTAGAGCACGGTGATCAAGATTTATAATTTAAAAAAATTGTTTTGTATTTTTAACAGGAGGGTCATAATGACTTAATAAAAGCTGTAGTAATGAGGAGGATAGGGGCGAGAAATTTTACTTGCATTAGATTGGAGAGAGTATTAGAAAACTTACTGTTAAAAATCTCATACAAAAAAAACACGCACAGTGTACACAGCCTGAATTCGAACCTAGTCCTCCCCGTCAAGGGTGATAAAGTAGACTTTGATTTTATTACGAAAATACATTTGGGGTGACTTTTAGAAAATATATAAATATTGGTTTTGCAGTCAACATTGATAACATTTTATTATATTATTTATGTTATTTTATAGGTATTGATAATATCTATCAAAAGTGACAGCTGCAGATAGCATTACTTGACGTATGACACACATACCTCATCACACCGCTCCCTTACGAGGTAGGCAAGAAACTGTGCATATAGCTCAAACAACTCCGTACTTACCCCATCCTCACTAACTTCCTCCACACTTCACTATCCCTTCACTCCAACAACATCCATACACCAAGTCATACAAGCTCTTTTATTATTAACACTCTTGAAGTTTCTCTTTTCCATACATTCGTCTACAACAGTTGTTCCCTAAAGGTGGTCCGCGAGTTGTTCCTAGGGGGTCCGCGAAAACCACCAAAATTTAACAAAATAATAAGTTAAAATAATAACTAAACAACAGTAGGCCTAATCTTAATCAATAAAAATCTTCCCCTCCTCCTGCACAGTGCAACATGAAAAAACAAGTATAGTAATAGACTTTACATGCATTCGGAGTTTCGAGTCAAAGTGTCCAGCCTTCAACCTGATCTTCAAGAAATGGTGGGGAAAAAGGAAGAGTTTTCACTTAGTTCACTAATACTAGACCCAAATGAATAAATTTGAACTTTTTCATGGTTAGTAAATTTTCAAGTAGGCCTAACTAACCTTTTTTGTGTTAATTATTACTATTATATTTATTATTAATACAACTAGAGTTAGTGTAAAAATAAAAGTATGTAAAAACACATTTGACTCGGATTTACTGTGCCAAATTCCCAGCTTTATAGGTTTTCTAACATGAATCATCAATACGAGGAGATGGAGGGGGTTGCTATTTTTTATACATAGAATATAATGATTAGAAAAAACGGGGGGTCCATCGATATCAAAGAGCCTCTTGGGGGGTCCTTGACTAATAGGTAATTGGAAACCACTGCTTTACCACATTTAGCCACGTCTTACATGGCTTACTCCTTTCTTTTGAATGACACACTCTACCTTCATATATTTTTCTTAATCACTCGATCCACACTCAGCCTCACAACATGCTCAAAATACCGTAAGATGCTTATTTCACAGTGACCTATTGGATTCCCTTTTCAATCCGCACTCCTTCACCGCCCATTCATTACCGACTCTCTCCATACGAGTTTGTCCACATAGATTTATTATATATCTCCTTCTAACTGGCGTTGACGTATGAATACATGATAAATCCGGTATTTTTTCTAGCTGTTGGATATGTCCATTCGTTAGAAATTTGTGGTATACAATACGATCCTTAGACCACTCGGGCATCGTTGATGAAGTCTTGAAATATTTCGGGGTATTGTCTGTAATATTACCAAAATACTACAGTTACTGATTTTTAGTTCAGTCAGTTTCGGGACTAACTACTGAGCTAAGGATTCCGTGCTCGATTTCAGGCATAGCCGAAAAAAGTAAAATTGGTGAAATATTGATTTCATCAATCACAGTGATGAATTAACGGCCGTATTCCTGTTGTGTTTTCTTCCTAGATTTAAGTTAGTACATAAGTAGTGTGCTGCTATAGTACACTGGAGACGTGATTATTCGGTCCAAAGTGGAGTCATTCCTGGCCGGATAGCTGAAAAGCCGACTAGTAAGGAATCCTAGTGTAAATAATTTTTAGTATGGGTTTGCCTATTTTTTAAATTTTCACTTAACATTTAACTTTGTTTTGGTAAAATTTGCCCATTTTCTAATTGCGAAGTAAAATAGAAACACAGTATTTGTAAGGGGACAGTAAAAATTAAACAAGAAATACATTTTTTAAATCTTTACCATACAATAGTTTATTTTGTAAATGGAACATTGGCTATAAAGCAAGAACAAGTGAAAATAGAGCGTCAAATGAATTACATTATAAATTCATTAAGTGTTTTATAGTCGATATATACCGGTTTGTTTGTTTTTAAACGCACTTGTTAACACCGAGAACCAGACCGGATGATTACGATTCTAATTCATATTCAGTCGGGTCAGAAAGTGAACATTAAATACCTCAAGTAAAAACTAAATAAAATTTCAAGTCAAATGCCCCAAATTGATATAGCTTGACGAGTATACAGGTAATAATTAAGAATTTACTTTTTAAAAAAAAGCCGTTTGGACTACACGCATATGTACTAACTAATGTGTTAAGTATGAACAGCATTGATTTTATAGGAAGTGTACCAGCATATGCGTGGAGTTAGATAGAAAAACCACTTAGGAAAAGTCACCTTCAATACACCCTGGTAGTATTAGAACCCTGATTTCCACGTCATCTATTTCAAGAATAATGCCTTAGACCAGAGGAGTACCATGGGTCCAATCTAGTCACCAGTTTGGACCGCGGGCAGAAGATATAATATTTAGCAATCCCATCAAACTAATGTAGGCCGACAAACAACACTTAATAAACAAATATGTTCAATACATATAATAAATTGTATTTTTGTTTGGTGGAATATTTCAAATAATATTTAAAAAAAAGTTTACTAAGATCTGAAAAATGTATTATAAAATATACACGCACACACTTTCACGAAACAGCTTAGTATTATAAATCATGTATTTATACTGATCAAATAAATTGAAGGATAGAGAGTGGAATGAGCAGACTGGTGAATGCAGCTCAGAGAGTAGTTGGATATATGTGGACTATTGCAAAGAATGAAGTAGTATAGAAAGAGGCAAGATGGCAGTAAATAAAAGTGTGTTGACACCAACATTGTTTTCTGGATGTGAAGTGTGGGTTTGTCAAGAGAAACACAAGAGCGCGGTTGGAATGAGATATCTAAGAAATATGTGTGGAAAAACTCGTATGGACAGAGTCAGTAATGAATGGGTGCTGAAGAAGTGCGGTTTGAAAGGGAATCCAATAGGTCAATGTGAAAGAAGCATCTTACGTTGGTTTGGGCATGTTGAGAGGATGAGTGTGGATTGAATGACGAAGCAAATATATGAAGGTAGAGTGGGAAAATGAAGAGGTAGGCCATGTAAGTAGGACGTGGCTAAATGTTGTAGAAGAAATTTGTGAAAAACATAAACATTAAGAGTTTTAATAATAAAAGAGCAGATATGACTCAGTGTATGGATGTTGTTGAAGAGAAGGGAGTATGAAAGGATAGGGAAGTGTGGAAAAAGTTAGTGGGGATGGATTAAGTATGGTTTTTTTTAGCTATATGCACAGTTTATTGCCTACTCCGTAAGGGAGTAGCGTGATTATGTATGTATGTATGTATATATCAAATAAATGCATAATAAAATGTAATCTTGACCTTTTTATGTAAATATTTTTATTTGAATCATTAGCTAGTTCACATTTACCACCGAGGGTTTCCCTTTAATTTCCCTCCAGGATATTCTGAGGTTCCACATTTTCAGTGAGGCGTGCCACTTTTAGTCTGCGGACTGCTAGTTGAAACACACTGCCTTAGACTATCCGATCATCTAAGTGGGTGAGGCTTCACTGCAGATGAATACATCTGCCGGTATACAAAAGGAGTCGCAGCTAACTTAAACCTAAAAACCCACATTTGTAGATTCATAGGGTGGGCGCCACACACGTAACCTTCCATTAAAACCATCTCGGACAAAATTAAGTTATTAAGTCCTCAGGGAGACAAAAAAAAAACCCAACCAGCACACGATATTCAGCTCCTTGTCTGGGATGGTCTAACTGCCGCAATGACCGACATTTCGGGTGTTTATTCAGGGTCGGTCAGGGGAGAGATGCTATCTTCATTGGTGGTCCAAATTTCGTCGGACATTACGATAATCCCGGCAGTCTTCACTTCACCTGTTGTCTCCTCGGAGGACAATGAAGTCTTTAAGAAGGTCCTAAAGGACCAACAAAACAAAAGAAGTGGATCACGCGAGCTTCGCTCTACATGTGAGGTCTCCACGCATGGACATGCCGGTTAAGGGGGCTCTGAGCGTAGATAACACCTGGCTGCAGTATTATTTATGCCTCACCTCAGGCCAGACAGAAGGCCTATTTCGACAAAGGCGTTTATAATTTGGTGAAACTATTGTTCCTTTATGTAATGCTAGATATTTGCAGGTTATTGAAATGCCTCACTCTACTTCTTCTGCCATAACTGACGAGAGAAGTAGTCTAAGATTACCAAACTATTTCTAGTCCAGTTAACACATTGGTTCATACCATGTTGGGATCAAGTATACGGAATTATGATTCGGATCTCAATAGAAATTATTCAACTTATGTGTTAAGTGCATGCAAAATACCGAATAAAAAATTATACTTGGATATGAGAGTTAAAACTATTTTATTTTCCTAGGTGAGCAGCTTCCCCTTAAACGAGGCTTATTAATAGATTTGTGAGACATGAGTCACTGTTGCGTTGTATCAAGACTTGATTTTCTTCGCCAGGTAATGAAGTCATTTGAATATTATCTTAGAGATAATGATGGGTTGTGTGTTACGAATCCCTTAGTCAAACAATACAGCCTCAAAACAACTTCATTGTGGTTGTTCAAAAAATGTGTTTTATTTCTAAGATCAGCCCATTGAGCTAAAGACGCTAATTCGTTCGGGAATCGTGAAAATGTTCCCTCCTGTTGGTTTAGAAATAGTGTCGCTACCCGCAGGCCCCGTGGGCCTACGTATCAGGATGGGCCTGTGGGATGGGTAGGTGGTGACAGATAATTGTGGGGTTCGTTTTTATATTGTTTATTGAAATAGATTAATTACACCACTAGTATATAATGCGATGTAGCATTTATGACTAATTTAAAGGGTTTAGAAAAAAGTACTCATTCTGTCAATGCCCTTACCTAGCAGTCCGTTCCCTGACCTATCTTCGGTGCTATCGCCCTAGCTGGTGTCGAGCACCCAACCATCCGGCACTGCGCTGTTATATAACTCTGACTTCTAAAATAGGCTCCGCCATGCAGAACAGTGACTCAAGTTGCAGTATATTCTCCCCACAAACTATTTAAACTTGGTAGCTGAGTATGTAGAGCACTTCGGACTATCTCCCTAACAACTGGCGACCTTCTCAGGCCCCCCTTCTCCTGAAATGTCCTAAAAGTCGCTGTTATATACCCAAAAAGGGAGGGTTGTTTCCCCTAAATTACTAGTTTTGCCAATACTCTATGTTATGCTAATTGGCAAAACAATCTCTGTTTTTAAAAACATGACCTAGAACGAATATGCGCCTGCGAGTCAGTTTAGTTGAAAGTGTGAGTTCTTTAGGCTTACGTCATACTCGCATGATCTAGATTGACTAAACAACTTGTGAATGTGGGGAATGCCAGGCCTCCACCGTGGTTCGGATTCCACGTTAAACTGTAGGTCCTCCATTTCATCTCACAATCACCCTACCATTGCACATTAGCGTAAGTGCGTATAACCCGAACGGGTAGTAAGACGCGGTGCTAATAATAATAATAATAATAATAATAATAATAATAATAATAGATTGACTAAAGCTGCAAACTATTACAGTAACATATTTTAATATATTTTCGCCTTGCCTCAAATACTATATTATTGTACATTCTTTGAAAATAGTGCCATACTACGATACACACTTTAAAACTAATGGTACATACCTAGTGGGTACATACCTAAAAATTAGTGCTATACTATGATACATATTTTAAAACTAATCATACATTATGAAGCATATCCTGAAACTAGAGATGCACTATGTTCTATGGTATGTATTTTAAAACTAGGGCTATAGCATGATTCATACTTTAAGACTAGTTCTTAATCTCAGTTGGCTTATAAATTGTATTCTAGTATAGAAAACACTCGCTATGAAACATGAAGCTAAATATATTATCTGCTTGAACCTACATGGATACTTTGCCCTTGTGTTTTATTTGTTAATCTCTAGTAACGACTCAACCAGTGGCCCGCGAGTCCACTTGGGGTTTGTAGATCTCGTGTTTGAATCCAGGCTAGAAGAGAGTTATAATTACTGATGCACTAAATACAGGATTTAGTACTTTTAATCTAAGAACGAGGTGGGGGGAGTGGAGATTAAGAACCTCTACATATTTTGCCCTTAAGATAGAAGCTCAACTCCACCTAGTTTATTGAACTTAGCGTGTAAGACGTGTGTATGAAAAAAAAATACGTCAATAACTTTGAACGATAACTCCGGCATTTACGAGATGCTTTATCCACCAAAAAAAAACACTTTCACGGATGAAGAATATTAAGTTAGCGGATAATTGTACTCTAATGAGCGCGAGGGAGGAATGCCACGAAATTATAGTGCGCATGCGCATGTGAGAATGATTGTGAGAGCGGAGATGAACACGTTTGTCACAGACTCACAGAGAGGGGATAAATCATTGGCACGGTACAGACACATGAGAGAGAGAGAGAGAGAGAGAGAGAGTAGCACGTGTCAGAAATTACCTCAGATGCACGCCAGGTGTAACAAGTTTTGATAGCAAAGTCAGAATAGGGATACGAGAAGGAAAATTGGCAGCTCTCATTTTCTTCGGAAAATGTCACCACATTTTTTTTTAGAATGAAATGTCAGTGTTTTCGTAGTTTTCGTGACAAACTTTTTTTTTTTACTCTCTCCCTCGACACCTCGGAAAGAGAAATTATGATGATCGTCAAAAAGATTCTCACTCAAGATTTTGATAAATGTCGACGTTTCATGACCCCCTTAAACCAAAAAAGTTGTTCGGGCTAGAACCGAAACTATTTTACAGATTGGGCTATAACTTGGTTCTGGGGTGTTCATAAAGTACCCCAAGGTTTTTTTTGGAATTAGATGTCTAACCCTAAATTTAGGGGTAGTTTACTGAAAGGTAAAAAGAGAAAAACTATTTTCTAGAAATTCGCTCTAACCATTTTGATTAAATTACATTGTTTATTATTATAAACAAGATGGCGATTCTCATTTTCCCATGAACATTACTTTGAAGGTACTTTCTTTACATGGGGGATATATTCCAATTTTCATCATTTCTCCTCAACCATTTGAGATAAGAGATAACTTAACATTGTAAAGTTGTATTATTAAAGCTTCAAATATTTTATTTGAAATATTTTTTTATAAAATCAATCATTTATGAGCTATAACTAAATATATATACTTTTTAATTCAAGTTTTGGAAAATTGATTTGATTTTTATGTACTTTGGTGGACAAAGATGTTTCTCTTTTCTCAGTGTTTTTCTGTAACAGTGTTCCTAGTTCCTAATGCCATAGAGTTAGTAACAGTGTATATTATTTAATCTATGATCTTTGGTGTAGTGTTTCTACAACAATGTACAGTAGCCCCATGGCTTCTTTGGTGCTGACTGACAGCTCACAGCTGACAGCTGACGGCTTTGAAAAGCTGCCAAACCAAATTATGTATCCCTACGCCAAACCATAAGATCTGCAAAAAACATGTGTTTAGCAGCTGTCACTTCTGACAGTAAAAATTTAGGTATATACCTAAATGTTGACTGTCAGAAGTCAGCTGTGAGCTGTCAGTCAGCACCAAAGAATCCATGGAGCTACTGTATAGACCATTATCTCGTTTCACCAATCTAAAGAATTTTTAGCAAATGTCTATTTTGGGATAAAAGCGAGAGAAAGTATGGGCCACCCAATATTTTTTGTTTGTTTAAATAAATCAAATATTTCTGCAGTAAAAACATAAAATTTAATTTTTTTTCACATGTTGATATCAACAGTTGTTGAATATCCGTCATGAGCATAGCGGCATTAGATAAGAAACTATTTAAATGAAGAGAAAAAGTTCTCATTAAATTCTAGGACACCCTTGACAGATATTCAACAACTGTTGATACTACCATGTGAAGAAAATTAAACTCTATGTCTACTGAAGAAATATTTTATTTCGTTTGCCGACAAAATTTGCTTGCCATTAAAACTGCAAAAATACTTTTTCCCGCAATCATTACCATCCCACCTTAAAAAATAATAATAACGCACTCGAGACATCCCAAGTTTTAAAGTCTCCACCTCAGTTAAATTTCTCCCGAGGACGTTAACACCAGAGACATTATCAAATGAGTCACAATAAAACAATAATAGAGATTACAGTTCTCTTATCACACTCACGTTTAGACTACAGCACTTTGTGGTTGAACCTGTCACTAACGTAGGGTCTACTGTAGACTATATATGTTAATATCTTAATATTATAAACATAGCCTTTAAGAACACATCCCCTTCCTTCTCCTGGAATTCAATCCTCTGACATTTTTGTAGTAGAGTTTTTCTCTCAACTGACAACGAAAAAGTCCAGAACTGAACTAGGGTTTCCTGATTCGATTACCAGCATGACCGAAAAATATGTCATGGGTGAAATACGGGCTTAACAGGGATGAGTATTTAACTGCTGGAGGATTGGATGCTTTGTCTGTTCTAGACCCTGTGTGGAATTGTCTGGCAGTAGGAGAACAAACAGGGAAAGAGGAAAATACAAATGATAGTACAATGTGTTGACACCCTCCTATTAAATGACATCATTATATTCACAAAGATCCATTCTACGCTCCTATACCAGTGTGTTGTGACCCTCCTATTAAATGACATCATTCTATTCACAAAGATACATTCTACGCTCCTATATCAGTGTGTTGTGACCCTCCTATTAAATGACATCATTCTATTCACAAAGATCCATTCTACGCTCCTATACCAGTGTGTTGTGACTATTAAATGACATCATTCTATT
>CABFWO010001894.1:120396-138280 GCA_902155825.1 Timema genevievae
TCTGATAGGCGAAACCTCATGAAAAACAACGCGTCACTATGGCAACAACCATTTTAACTTTCAGATAAAAGTTATCAGGTACTTGAACCTCCCGATAAAAATGTGATGGATAAATACATTTTATCTGGCAGATAAATGCTATCTTGCAGTCACAAGCCGCACTTTTAGCTTATCCACCAGATAGAAATATTTATCTAGGAGTCATAAGACCGGCCCTTAATTGACTATCAATGGGTGGGAGTTGTTGGGCAGGAGTTTAAAATAGTCAAACTCGTTGTGTTGATGGATTTATTGTGGACTAAGGTGTATAATGTGATGTAGATAGTCAGTTGGTAAAATATTAGGAAAGCTATTATAAACCAAGTCAGTCATTCTAGCAAACAGTCCTTGAATACGTCCATATCGGTGAACTACTCCACCTCGTCCTAAACAAGAACTACTTAAATTCTACCGCGATGGTCCTTGCCGTCAACTATCAAAAACCATTTAACACTCTCTAAAGACTCTCTAAAAATAGAGAAATCCCACCCCATCCTCGTTTCACACCTACTTATAGCTTGAAAAAGTGTCATGCTCACTGATGTTTTGCTAAATGTATTTTACTGGTATGTAACTATACACTCAAAACATATGTAAGCTCATTGTGGACTGTTCTGAATATCTTGGCCGACTCAGGCTTCCATTATGACGAGGGAAATGTGTCTCTTATGGAACATACCTATGCCACAATATTACTAGACACTGACACTATCTTGTAAGATGTATTTAAACATAACTAAATGTAATGTTGGTCGATATTTCGTGAGTGGGAGTAACCTTAATTACTCTCTAAATAATTATACAAAGCTTAAGATTTTCATGGCCCTTCATTTGCCATCCTTCCGCACCAGCAATCATGCAATATTTAAGGCTCAAAATATGTGTAGTAACAATAGCTAAGGTTAGTAAAGAATGTGGTTAATACCAAGTGTTTACTGTCTCTGGTTCTTGGTTCTTTATGTACCCGAATAGTTAGAGTCCATTAACCATAGGAGTGGTGGTAGCTGACACGTACCTGTTTCTAAGTTTGGTAGAATTGGTCAATTGTTTAAAAGAAAAAGTTCTAAAGGAATTCCAGTCAGTAACGATCAGATGGAAGTTTTAACCCCTCTACTTCCCAAAAGCATGATTTGTAAGAAAGTGTTTTAGTACTCTCGTCAATGTGTAGGCTCGTAACTTATTGAAGTTAGGCTATATAAAATTGTTTTGAATGGCTTCAAGAAGGATTCAATGAAATAGATGATATAAAACAACTTGTATTTTTAATACAGATAATTATTTATCTCCCTTCCGACTCATAATTAGCAATCCCAACTTTAAGTTAAATCAGCGAGAAAGACTATACAGTGCTACGTGCTATTTATTTCCTTTGTTCAAGTTCAAATATGATTTTTATAGGTGCCCAAACAAAGAGATGTTCTTATCTGGGAATAAATCATTATTTATTTATTCCTGTGGGAAATGCTCAGGTGTATTCCGGAAATGGACGATAAGAAACCTGCACTGGGCTTGAACCGAATAGGTAACTCGCTCTTCTCAGAGAGAGAAAACTCGTAGTTGGAGATAAGAGAGGCCAGGCCAACCTTGGCCTGCAGCAGACCAAACCTCATTCCTGAAACAAACCAGATCCATGATCAAATATGATCTTGATGGGAGTGTTAGTTCCAGACCAGACTATTCCAGGAGTGTTAGTTCCGGACAGACTATCCCAGGAGTGTTAGTTCCACCTGATGATTGTTACCTATACAAATCCTGGGCTCCTCTCTAAACAACAGGTAGCAGTATACGTGAAAGTCTTTTCTTTTACATTTCATTTATTGGTACATTTTATTTATTTATTTCATTAGTTACTTTATTAATATTTAACCTACATACATCAGACCTATACAATACATTTGAACACCCAATATAATAGTAAAAAATGCCAACCCATTCGGTTTCTCGTAAGTTTTTCATATCTGGAATCAGAAAACATATATTTTAGGGTTGTACTCGAAAATAACTTTATTTCTACCTGCAAGAGGGGGTGGCAATCGCTCCCCCCGGACAGCCCATATTTATTCCCTCTGAAATTGCAATAACGTGTGCCCTCCCCCCACTCACCCTGGCCTCTCAAAGCCAGGGCGCATGGCTGGGCATCCCTTCGACCTTCCCTGAACACTTATCTGCAGCCGGCATCGCCCACTACCTGGCCACCCCCTCTAGCCTTTCATAGCCAGAGGAGGAGGTCACGAAGCCCTCGCTTCAACCCCATAGTTATCTACCAACGTCGTCGAAGGGGTCCACAACGCCGTCCCTGATACGACGGTATGAGTGATCCGGTGCGTCGTAATCACCGACTACCCGGACGATCTGGTTAGAGCTGGCTAGCTCCCTTATGAACAATCTTTCTGCCAGTCCGCTGATACGGTTGTCCAGGGATGGGAGGGCTGACATGGTCAGGAGAACGTGGCTTGGAATACAGGGCGGAGGATTAGGTGAAGGAACCAGTGGTATACAGCACGGAGATGATTGGTTTTATTTAGGTTAGTAGGAAATTACGGGAGCGGAATAGAGAAGTATGGACATCACAGAGAGCAGAAAAAGTCCGATATTGTGGACTGACCGAGCGCAGGAGGGGAGCCACTTCACCATGATTCCCTTATCCCTACACGCCACCGTACGCAGGTGTGGGTCCTAACTGTACCCCGCGTCTAGGGTTACCCCCAGCCACCGGACTGTGTGTGACCACTGGACTACGGAACTCTCCACACGAAGTGACTGCAGGAGGCCCGTTCTCCGACGCGTGAACAGAATAACCTTCGTCTTCTGGGACTGGATATTCAAGGACCGTTAATGAAGGTAGACCAGCAGCCGAAGTTTGGCCCAGGCCCAGGCCCGTGCTAGGATTGCAATTTCGTCCGCGAAATGAAAACAGCTTGAAAATTAAGTAGCAATATTAACTTTGTTGGTCAATAGTGGCTAATTCATTATTTTAGTTAAAGGGAAAAAACAATAACTAAGACCTAACAACCAATATCAAAATATTCCTAAGTTCCCAAGTCTGACGGACTTCTGTTAACATTAACATTTTCATTATTTCAAGTCAGAAGGACTGCCAACAATCGTAAACATGTGTTAATGGAAACTAAAAAGAAAGTTTTAGTACAATTAACATGGTTGTTCAACAATAGCTTTCTTAGTTATAAGGTCTTTAACTAATTTACGTCACGTTTCAATTAGTGAATATGACCTTGAGCCAGTTAAGGCAAATTCCCTAAGTTCTAAGAACTTTCAATAAATTAAGTAATAAATCATAAGGACTTTAATGAATCTTAACAGTTTGGTCCTTTTTCTTCTAAAGGGACTTTCAACACACAACATTAAAAATTATAAGTCTAGAAGAACTTCTACAAACATCAGTTATTAAACTCCAAATTTACTAGTCGTAAGAATTGAGAATAATTTTTATGTCCCATTTCATTAGTAAAAAGGACAATAAAACTATCTAGAGCAATTTTAAGTCAAAATCTGTAAACAACGATTACTTTAAATGGTTTAAGCCAAAATATATAAATTATGCCATAAGGACTTCCAATCAAAATTTACAAGTCTGAAGGACTTTGATTCAAGCCAAAATATATGTATCATAAGGACGTTCTATTAAAAATGTACAAGTCTTAAGGACTTTGAATGATCTAAGCCAAAATATATGTATCATAAGGACATTCTATTATTTCACACTAAATACATTTAAAAGAACAATAATTCATAATTAAGAAATCAATACCACGAGGTTCCGCCTGTATATTTAAAGTTTAAAGCCGAAATGGAATTTAGAATTACAATTTGCCGAAAATTAATGTTGTGATCTTACATTTTTTAAAAGGAAGTAGAAGTGTCCTCGACCAATATACCGCCAAGAGTGAAGTTTCCCTCGATCTCCTGGCGGTATTTATTTGTTATTTTTCCTCAGAGAGTGGAGAGGTAAGGGTTACATACAAGACAGAAACAAGGAGAAAAGGGGGTGCTTGGCGAAAGGGGAATATGTGATGAAACCGTCCCTGAAAAATTCTAGAAAAAGCATCTTCGTTTATCTAAATGGACGTGGAACTTTTCAGCGCCGGAAGCGCCATATGTCATTCGTAGCGGCCCCAGTCTCAACTCAGTGTTAGCCTGGTCAGTTTACTCGTGCATTGGGTCAAGACCCCACTTACGCATGGCGGGTTTTGGTCCGTGGTCGATAGTTATTTAGGAGGGAACACAGTGAAATGGCACATGGTAAGTCTCAAATATTATCACATTATTTAATTATTTGATTGATTATTATTTGAATTGGTTTATTACTGTCTTTTAGGAATTCAACGTTGTAACTATAATAGGACGCTACAATGAGTTTCAATATATAGGAATCGTTGCCATTAATGTTTAAAATTAAAGATTTCTAGATAAGAGAGATTAAATGATGCTCTGCTGTTTGTATAGTAGATATTTTGACTGAAAATTTCTGAATTATTAAAAGCAGTTGAATTCTATCTACATTCCTTGGATAGTTAGGTTTAGTCTCAATAAAAACAGTGATAACTATTTATTCGACGAGTAAACATATCATTTTGTTGTAGTTTTAAAATTAATAATAATTTTTTAAACATACATTGTATTGTTTAAGCTTCTATATTATTAATTTTAATAAATTATAGTAAAATCGTTCACCCCTGATTTATCTTTTATGTGTCATCCCACCCAAAACATTTACTGATATTGTGGCGTTAAAGAATTATCTCTTGCCATTTAATAATTGCTCCTTTTTAAAATGTAGGTATATATGCGAAGCGAACCGGCTGGATACACTTCACACACACATATATGTATTTGTGCATTGTTCATGTGGGTAACTCTGCAATTTTCTGGTTTATTTTTACTGTTTTTATTTTGTACGTGTCCTCCCTTTGTCCCTTAAAGACGCAGGACGTGTACACATGAAACATGATTAATCGGAAATGATTCATTGAAAGTGACACGTGAGAACTCGCCTTTAAAGACTACACGGAACCGCCCCGCACCAAGTAGTGTTCTATGAGCGGCTATACGAGCCGAATGTGACGGAAAATTGGAATGTATGCGTGCGCCACTGCACTCTTTCCATCTAAAGTCGTGTTGTGGAAGCCATGGAAGAACAATGCTCAAATTGTTCAAACTCCAGCCTCACTTATTTTTTGTTAGTACCACGTCTCAGGCCTATTAATCTAAAAACAATCAAAATGTTTGTATTGATTTTTTTTAAAGATAAAGCCAAACCTTTGCAACAGAATGTTCACAAAGTTCGTGCCAAGGAGAAATCAGTGGATCAGCGCTTCCTGTGAGATACGCTTAAATATATGCCAAGTGCTTTTAAAAAAATCCCTCCAGTGGGATTGAACCTGAGAGGTACCTCACTCTTTCCAGAGAGAGTGAACTCGTACTTGGATAGAAGAGAGGCAAGACCTGCCTTGGTCTGCAGCAGACCGAACCTCATTCCTGAAACAAACAAGATCCGAGATTAAATATGAGCCAGCTACTACAACTGAGGGTATTAAGGGGCATAAGTATTGGAATTGTAGATGATTTACGCTGACCAGAAGAATATTTTATAATACCAGCTATATGGTAGTCCAAAGGGCTATTGTTGAACATTAGCTCAATGGGAGCCTAATGATGGCTTACTGACGGTGTCCAGAAGGCTATTGTTGGGCATTAGTTCAATGGGAGCCTAATGATGGCTTACCGACGATGTCCAAAGAGCTATTGTTGAACATTAGCTCAATGGGATCATAACTATGACTTACTTATGGTGTTCAAAGGGTTATTGTTGAACATTAGTTAAATGGGAGCCTAACCATGGCTTATTGACAGTGTTCAAAGGGATATTTTTGGATATTAGCTCTATGGGAGCCTAAAGATGGCTTATTGACAGTGTCCAAAGGACTATTGTTGGATGCAGATTATTAGGGCCTAATGATGGCTCATTGGTGGCTTACAGAAGGCTAATGTTGAAATAGTGGTGACTAAGATCTTCAAATATAGCTTTACCAGGCTTTATACAAGTAGTATTTAGTTTAATTTATTCTTTAGGCTCTAAACCATATTATACAAGAAGCAAAATTTCACCTAATGATTGTGTTACCTCTAAAAATCCTGGGTCCCTCTCCAAATGGCAGGTATCAGTATACCACTTAGTTCCAGATCAGGAGTGTTAGTTCCACCTAATGATTGCTACATACAATCCTGGGTCCCTCTCCAAGCAACAGGTAGCAGTAAACCAGTTAGTTCCATACTATCCCAGGAGTGTTAGTTCCACCTGATTTTGTTACCTATACAAATCCTGGGTCCCTCTCCAAATGGCAGGTAGCAGTAGTGAGGTCTGGTCCTCTTGTTCTGCTCCGTGAAGCGCTCCGGGTCAAACCTATCCGGATCCGGAAAAAACTTAGGATCGTGGTGTAAGGAGTAAACAGGAATCATCACAGTAGTCCCACGCTTCAGTACCAAGTTTGAATCTGGCACAGGATAGTCGCTCGTACACTCGCGGTTCAGGAAAACGATGACCGGATACTTCCTCAGGGTCTCTGTGGACAGCGGACATTGTCAGCAATAAAAAGTTATCGATTTGTTTTTAAACTAAAAATTGTCTTTTTCTCCGAAGCTTTGTGTCTTAATACCCATATGAACCGACCGCATATTTGCAGTGGGTAGGTAAGAGGAAGACAGAATATAAATAAAGAGTACCTGCATTATTGCGTTGAAGGCGAATGCGACGCCATGCTAGGAAAAACAACTAAATACTCTACTACCTCCAGAAAATCATTCAGGGCTGATGCCTTTGTCCACACAAACAGTGTGTGGATAAAATTACATTTATCTTCTAGACCAACCTAGGGTGATCCTAGTGCATAGTAATGTGGTGCCTGATTCAACTCCTTAATATCAGGATCGACCAACAGTTTATTTTGGTAAATTAATACCACTTGGATAATATAAGGCTAATATTTGGCTTATCTACATGGATTTGATGCTTAAAAAATAATTAATACAAACTTCAAACCGAATTAATAAAAAAAATAAAAATAAAGATAAATAAATAATCTCTACTAACCATCCACGACCATCCCTAGGTAGGTCATGCTCTGCACGGCATCGTACGTCAGTTCCCCTCCGTGATCCTCAAGGACTTTGTCAATCTCCTTCCTGAGTTTCTGTTGAATATCCGGGTTGACGGCCAACTCGTGGAGACAGAAGCTCATGGTTGACGATGAAGTCTCAAATCCGGCGGTAAAGAAAATTAGACATTGGGCCAACAATAGGTCGTCTGTGAACTCTGTAAGAAAAGTATCATTTTAATAATTAGATAATGCTATAGTGGGGAGCACTGAAGAATTACAAGTGATTACTGTTGGAGTAAAGGGTCTACAGGAAATTACTTTTGGTATACCGGCTGAATGTAAATTCCAAGGGGAGATAAAGTCCACGCCAGAATCCGAAGATCCCGTGTGACAATATGTATCAACAAAGGTATCCAGGGAACTGTTAGATTAACAACTATATGATGACTTAAAGTGGAGACAAAATCTACACTATCTATATTCAAAAGGGCATCAAGCTCTTATAATCAAGACAAATGAGTGGTTTATTATCTTGTGAAAGGGACACTTTTTTCACTAATATTTGATAATAACACAGTTTGTTTGAATATTAGTATAAAGCACGTTCATCTATCTACATACCTAATGAGTCCTCTTTCGTGTTGTTAGAATACTCTGTAAGATGATTCTTCAAGTAAGAATCCTCCTTGCTTAAATCCTTTTCGAACTCAACCTTCCCTTTCTCCTTCAGTTCCATGATGAGCTGCAAGAAATCGTTTCCCTTGATGTTGTTCTTCTGCCTGTACTCGATAGCATCCATGACAACTTTTTTGAAGAAATCCGCTGATTCTCCATCAATAATTTTTACTTTCAGGATCCTACCAAGGTATGGAATAAAGAATAACAAGAAACTTCCCAGCATTTGAAGAAGGGACAAAGACACCATTTTACGACCAAACTCGCGGAACTTATTATGCGGGTTGATCACTGAGTCCACCTGTAACCCGAAAGCACATGAGCCTATGACATCCGTGGTGAAATTCGACGATACTTCCTTTATATCCAATACTTCGGACTTGTTGGCTGAAGTCTCCAAGGAAACGTTGAGCTTCTCTGCACATCGAGCCAGGATGCCGAACATAGCCTTGAGCTTACCGGAGGTAAAGGTTGGTGAGAGCATCACCCTTAGAGGTCTCCATTTGGGTGCCCCAAGTACAAACAAGTTCTCGAAGATGCGGTTGTGGGTCAAGTCAATGTTCTTGAACCGGTTCTGGAAGTTCGAGAAGTCTTTCACGAGGACGTTCTTCACCAGTTCAGGGTTCCTGACCATCAACTCCGGTTGCTTGAACTGGAAGAGGCCGCAGTATCGGTTCCCTTCGAATTTTTGGTAGATGTCGTTTAAAACCTCGTGTTGACACCTCCGCATCAAGAATGGGTCCTTCATATTCCCAAGCAGGGGCGTCGGTTCCAGGTAGGGCACACCTTTCAACTTCCAATAGTCAAATGTTGATGTAAGATACCAGTAGATCGCCAGAAACAGACCTCCGGTCACCACCAGGAGCTCCAGTGGCCAGGAGTCTAGTAGAACACCCATTGAGACGATCTGAAGTTGTAAACATAATACACAGTTCTTATATTTAGTGGCTCAATATCAAGATACCAAAAAAAAGAGAGAGAGAGAGGCTGCAGTTATGAGTTCATAAATAAATTAGTGATGGAAAGTCATCGGTAAAAGAGATT
The DNA here is from genome assembly GCA_902155825.1 of Timema genevievae. NCBI lineage: Eukaryota > Metazoa > Arthropoda > Insecta > Phasmatodea > Timematidae > Timema > Timema genevievae. The sequence continues at coordinate 129,270 of CABFWO010001894.1, forward strand.
TGGAACAGTCCCCCACAAAACTTGAGCCTCAATAATATTGCTTGGAGTAGGTGGAAGAATTGTGGGTGCTCGTGTGCGATGTTGTATTTAAAGGGAGATCTACCAACTCCTGTTAATGGAGCCAGCCATATGTTAGCTTACTTCACCACAATCATCGAATAATGCCAGTGAAAAGGAAAACCAAACAATGGTAAGGAGGAGTAGCGGATTGACTTTTCTTTTTAATATGCTTTGTTATCTATTTTTCATAGACAAATAAATGTATAGAAGGAACTATATATTTTCTAACATCGTAAAATAAAACTAGACTCGCCAAACTACAACGCTTCTAATTTAGACGGAATGGGGGAATGGGGGGCGATACTGACAATTTGAATAAGTAAAGGGACTGCGTCCCCCCAGTTCAACCCCCGATTGTACTACTTTCCGTAATGTCCCCTTAGTCCATCCTGTAAGGGGCCAAGCTTACCTTGAATTATACTACTATGGTGCAACTTATAAGACAGTGTCATAGTGTAATCAGTCAAGGTAGTTTCCACTATGGTGCAACTTATAAGATAGGTTCATAGTGTAATAGATCAAGGTAAGACTGCTACCTACTTGGTTACACTATGGTGCAACTTATAAGATATGTTCATAGTGTAACAGATCAAGGTGACTGCTATCATAGAAGGTAGATGGAGTGTACATTACAATAAAAGAAGGAGCCAACAAACTTAATCAATTACTCGCGTTATTAAGATTTAGTTTAAACTTTTTAACACACGGATTATTTTAAGACTCAATCAAAAGGATAGGAATGGGATGGTTATAAAATAATTACCCTTCAGTCGTATGAAAAGAGGAGGGGAAATGTACAGTCACCACGTAAGGGAATCCATCACCACAGTCCACCCGGTTAAAATTCGAACCTTTTCTTCCCCATCTACGACCATCCAGTGTATTGTAGGCTAATACCTTGGACCATGTGACCACCAGTGCATGTTCCTCCCCCCATTTTAGTTGCATCACCATGTGATTGAGCTTCCACGAACGGACTAAGGCGTCAGTCTCACATTAGAATGGACTGCGGGGAGATTGAGGCTCGAATCTTAGTTGGGTTTAGTAAAAGTTGGGTTTTCCTAAATGGTTTACTTTCTTTAAATTTGACATTCCTCGTCACTAACATATTTAGCGTCATTACTACTTAAGCGTATAGCCCAAGAGTGTAGTAGTTAGATAAGGTGGTTAATAAAACCTAATAATAATCTCCAACCACTTAAATCAAAGTTATGATTTCAAACCTCCATGCACACACACACATCCTACCATTGGTCATTAATTATCTAATTGTATAAAACCGTTATTAAAAGTACTGTACTGTGCATACCTTTGTAAACAGCTCGGGACGTATGTATCGCTACGCCGTAAGGAATAAAAAGTTCAATTGGACGTTTTATAGGTGGATCAAATTGCAAACCATTCCAATCTTATCTTGATCTGTGAAAGCTCGTTCGATTACATATGTCAACACACAGAGATAAGGTTGTCTAAAGGCGAGCTGTCACGTGTCATTCTCAATGATTCGTTAAGAAATTAATACAAAATGAACGTCAGAATACTCATTTCATTAGACTGAATCATTATTTAAAGCTTTCATTAAAAGTGAGATGGCCGTATTCTTTTCTTCATTTTTAATTATGTTTGTTGAAAATTGTAAACAAGATGAACAGTGATAACATGTAAAAGAATTGCTAAATTCATTTTTCTTTTAATGTAAATATTTATTTAAATTCAACTTGAAATGTCATGGTGGGAGTGTTTACGTGAGAAAACTCAGTAAGCCTGTTAAACATTCCAAGGAAAACCGACTCATTGATAATTTTCTCCGCAAAAAGTAGCTGCTCTTCGTTCAATCTACGCATTTTGGCAGCCACACTCTCGAAGTAGGAATCGAACTCGTCTCTGTCAAGAGCCTTTTCAGCCTTGGCCGGTATAAGCGATTTCGCAGCCTCCTTTGAAGCGTAGCTCTTTTGAGCTACTCTTTTTCTCCCTAGAGCTATTTTTTGTGATGGCGTAACCTGGGGGAAAAAATACCATAATACTTTTAGATTTTGGGCAGGATTACATCAATAAATAAAAGTATAAACGGAAAATTATGTGAGTTTTTTTTTATGTTTTAGTTCCCAAGCAACGAAACGGAGTGGATAGAAGTATCAACAGATTTCTATCAAAGATGGAACCATCCCAATTGTGGAGGTGCGCTGGACGGACGTCACATAGCAATTTATAAACCAGCACATAGTGGGTCTTACTATTATAATTATAAGGGCTACTTTAGTATAGTCTTGTTGGCTTTGACAAATGCTAATTATGAATTTATAATGATATATGTTGGGACAAATGGGTGTGTATCTGATGGGGGAGCTATGGAGAATACACTTTTTGATTTCAAACTTAGAAATAACAAGCTCAAACTGCCAGACAGCACAAAAACTCTTAATTCAATGAATTTTGTATTTATTGGCTTTTAGCCTTGACGAACATTTACTCAAACCTTTTGCTATGCGTGAACTCAATCCAGAAAGAAAGGTATTTAACTACCGATTGTAACGAGCAAGGACTGTTGTAGAAAATTCGTTCGGTATCATGGCCAATAGATTTCGTGTATTGCACACAACAATGTATTTTAGCTCAGAAAAAGCTGGATCTGTAGTTAAGGCATGTTGTAGCTTGCACAATTATCTTAGAAGAAATTGTAGAGTTACATACTCTCCATCTAATCTCTTAGATAAAGAAGACATTGAAAGTGGCAGATTAACAGAAGCTGCATGGCGAAGTGAACCACCTAAAACTACCTTCAGTGAACTACAAGTAGGTCCTGCACGAAATTCCACCGACAAAGCCAAGAACGCAAAAGGGGAATATGTATCATATTTTAATGGTAATGGGAAGGTAGCTTGGCAAAATAGGATGGTTGGTGCTAGGTATGGCGCAGGAATCTAACTGTACAAAACTTAGTGTTAGAATTTAAAAATAATATCTACACAGAAAAACACTAAATAGCCTACATCTTAGTTATTTTTTTACTTTCCAGTAGACCTAACATTTATAAAACGCCAGGCAATAATAAATTATGTTTCTATTTATAGTGAAATAAATCATTTAGTCTCTAGAATCTACCTGAGTAATTCATTGGCCCCTCCTTATCTGGTAACTCTGCATTCGAATTGTCATTTTCACCTTGTCCTGATTCGGTACTTTCACAATCTTCATCTGGAATACTTGAAGCTGACTGTCTAGGAATTTCTTGATCTACTGTGAAATTTATTAGGTCATATTACCATAACTTTGGTACGTATATGTCATCCGAGGAAGCACCAGATCTAGAATGGAGTGTTAAACAATAATGTAAATAGCCTATTGGAATTATTACTAAATTTACTTTTATTGCTTGTATAGCTTAACTTATAACTAAATTGCAGTTTTTATTATTATTATATTGTTTTGTTAGATAGCTTTTACACACACCTACTGAAAAATAAGTATATAGCTGAAATGATTGCAAGGATCTTTTACAACATATTATGTAATATTTATTTTGAAGGAGCAGCCTATTTGATGGAATGCAAGAATTTACTCACATAATTGCGATAGTTACAATAAAAATCTGTGAAAAAAATATTGCAAAAAGTAAACTTAGCTTTGAGAGGCCACACACAACCTTTTTCAACTCCTTCCTAAAACATCCTCTAAGAGTATTGATCTTTGACTTTACAAAATCTACGTTCGAGTCTTCGTACACCGTTTTGCCTAATTCAACCATTTTTTGATATGCCTCTTCCTTTTTACTTTCTCTCTATCTTATAGGTAGAGAAAGTATGGTGATCGTCAAAAAAATCGAACTCGAGATTTTGATGAATTTTGACGTTTCATGACTTCCTGAATCCGAAAAAGTGGTTTTTGAATTTCCGTCTGTCTGTCTGTCTGTCTGTACCTCCAACTAGAGCCTAAACTATTTTACCGATTGAGCTGAAACTTGATATCTAGGGTTTTCATAGGGTTGCCCCGAGGGGTTTTTGGAATTGGATATCTACCCCTAAAATTAAGGGTAGTTTACTGAAGGGAAAAAAGAGAAAAAGTCGATTTTCTCAAAATCGGCTCTAACGATTTTGATTAAATTTCATTTATGAACATTAATAAATATTCCAAACAAAATGGCTACTCTCAATATTTCGGCAAAATGGCTTTAAGGGCTCCGGTCTGATGCGTAAATTAACATTTTTTATAATAGCTCCGAAACTATTTGAGATATGAAATTACTTAGCATTACAAATATGTATATATATTTATAATACAGATATTTTATCCGAAACATATTTTTATAAAATCAATAACTTTCAATCTATACGCAATTATATAATTTTTTTAACTTTTTGGACATTAAAGTTTAAGTATTGCGACCGTAAAAAAAACTAACCTGAAATGTTGATGGATGTCGACGTCTCATGACCCCCCGAACCCTAAAAAATAGTCTTTGCAATGCCGTCTGTCTGTGTGTCTATAAAAACTTAAAATTAAGGGTAGTTTACTGAAGGGCGAAAAGAGAAAAATTTGGTTTTCTCAAAATCTGCTCAAACGATTTTGATTAAAATTCGTATCTAGGCGTTGATTAAGATTATAAATAAACTGGCTATTTTCATTTTCCTATGAAAATGATTTTTAGGGTACTTTACAGAAGCGTTAATTTCCGTATCTCCACAACTATTTGAGAAACTAAACAACTTATCATTGCAAAATTGTAGGACTATTAGAAATAAAAAACTTTTATTTGACATATATTTTTATAAAAGCAACAGTTTCTGAGATATTTGCAAATATATTAATACAATTTTGTGAGCTTTAGTTGTAAACATATACTACTTAAGTCTTAACGCAATAATTCTCCAATGCCATAGAGTAATTAAATATAAGTATCTAAAAAAGTATGTTATTTTTCCTTAAATCTCTTAGGAGAAATGTTTGCATAGCAATGATCTATCTCCATTTTAGACTCAATAGTCAATATTTACATTTTTTATTGGTCAAAATGTATAAATGAATAATTAAATATCAATGCGATGACTTGAAGATCTGCAACACCTTATAAAATGTTAAAATTTTAACCAGAAATCGAAATTTTAATACGAAGTGTTGACCCTTGTGGAAGACATTAAACTGTTTGAAATGCTCTTAGGTGGACAAAGATGCGCCTCTTTTCTCATTGATTATATATCATTGTATATTATTTTATGCGTGTTCTTATGTGGAGTGGTGATGATACAATGTACATTATTCCGTTCAGAAATCTTACGAGTTTATAGAAAGAGAGAGAAAGTCTGTGCGGTGCGCCGTACCATTTATTGAATTTATTGCTATAATCCGGACTTTTCACTTTCCATAGTACAGGTAAATACCGATACAAATTTATAAAATCTGTCATAAATTCCACCGATTTCACTTTGTGAGAATTGTCATAACAACAAGGACATATAATATTTCCACATGGTGTTTCCTTATATCTAAATATTTTATCATTTTGACAAAGACACCATAGAATATAAGCTGATTCTTGTAAAATATAAAGTTCTTTATAGCCCTTGTTTAAAATATATCTTAGTTCACAAAAAAAAAACAACAATGTGGCTAGAGAAGAATACTGCGACACTCCGGATTCTCATAAGTATATTCTGGTCTTCGAACAGGAAATTCGTCAAGATTCCTGCGTAATGCGGGATCTTGAGGCTTAGGTCTTCCTTCAATATCAACAACTCTTCCCTGGACGATAGAAAAACTGAAGTAACGAGTTCGACGATCTTGTCCTTCGACTCCCGGATGGAGTAACCATATCCATAAGAGTCTAATGGGTCTAAGAGCCATAAAATTTCTCCGTAAAGGACCTAAAATCCATAAAACATCAATAAAGGTTTGAAATGACAAACCATTTACTAATGCAAAAGTAACTAATGTCATTCTAGATTTATATCTCAATTGTGAATAATAAAATTGCCACCTTATAAAGTTTGGCCACAAATTACGAGGTTCAATAATATCTTCAAGAAAATTGATTGCTGCCCATTGTGTAGGACATCTAAATCTGTTTACCTCAGCATCCAATGCTATCAGAGCTGCCTCTCTTCTAAAGTTGTCGTCCATGTTGTCTCATTATTTTAAGTGCTAGGGGTACAAGGCTGTATTCTCTCTTTTATATGTATTCAGTAAAATAAAACAACCTAGTATATTGCCAATAATTTATTTTATTTTATGATTTGTTGATGACATCTAGGTCAACAGATGAAAAGTTACATTTCATATACATGGCTAATTGCCAATTAATATTTGTATTATACATAGTATTTTTATTCCCACCAGGGATATTATTATAAAAAGAATAATATAATCTCACTATGGAGAGGTCATATGGTGACCTTTGTTTTGTACAAATATCTCCAATGTTGAACTTTGATAGTGTAAGTTCAGTTAAAATCAAGCCAAGTTGTGTTTTTGGCTTAAGATAAAAGTAAACTTTAAACCTTTCTTCATAAACTTATCAAAAGAGATTTCTTAATTACTTTCCAATTATAATTTTTAACTTTAATATCTGTACCAGTTTTAATGTTTGACCTATATAAAAAATAATATAAATATTCTCTGTTATATCTATCACCTGCTGTATCCAACATAGCTAATATTTTTTTATTATCATCATACATAATTAAATATTTATCAAAAGTAGAACCCCTTAAATAAAAAGTAACCTTAGAAACACAAGTATGTTTAAATAAAGAAGCATAATCTCTAGAAGATTTTGATGTCTCATTAAAAAAACTACCTAAATTTAAAACCTTAAATTTTTCTTCATCTACAGTTTTAGGATCATAATCACATTGTGAGAATGACCAATGAGCCCTGGTAAATCAGTCACAGCTGGAACTATAGGCCCTGGTAAATCAGACACAACTGGACGGTTGAGCCCTGGTAAATCAGTCACAGCTGGACCAATGAGCCCTGGTAAATCAGTCACAGCTGGAGATATTAGCCCTGGTAAATCAGTCACAGCTGGACCAATGAGCCCTGATAAATCAGTCACAGCTGGACCGATAAGCCCTTGTAAATCAGTCACAGATTGGCCGATGAGCCCTGGTAAATCAGTCACAGCTGGACCAATGAGCCCTGATAAATCAGTCACAGCTTGGCCAGTGAGCCCTGGTAAATCAGTCACAGCTGGACCAATGAGCCCTGGTAAATCAGTCACAGCTGGACCAATGAGCCCTGATAAATCAGTCACAGCTGGACCGATGAGCCCTGCTAAATCAGTCACAGCTTGGTCAGTGAGCCCTGGTAAATCAGTCACAGCTGGACCGATGAGCCCTGCTAAATCAGTCACAGCTGGACCAATGAGCCTTGGTAAATCAGACACAACTGGACGGTTGAGCCCTAGTAAATCAGTCATAGCTGGACCAATGAGCCCTGGTAAATCAGTCACAGCTGGACCAATGAGCCCTGCTAAATCAGTCACAGCTGGACCAATGAGCCCTGATAAATCAGTCACAGCTGGACCAATGAGCCCTGGTAAATCAGTCACAGCTGGACCAATGAGCCCTGGTAAATCAGTCACAGCTGGACCAGTGAGCCCTGGTAAATCAGTCACAGCTGGACCAATGAGCCCTGGTAAATCAGTTGGACCAATGAGCTTTGGTAAATTAGTCACAGCTTTTCGCAAGTCTTCAAGACACTAATATATATACATATATATATATATGTATTACACGCTTATAACCATTGTTATTAACGGTTTACCTGCACATGTGGGCGTGCGGACAAGGGCATCAGTCTCCTCAAGTCAAGTTTGTCAGTGGCGGAGAGGTTAGGGCTCGAATCCCACACGTGCGTAGTGATTTATTTATTTCTATGACTATATTTACATTCCCCCTTCACACAAATGTGGGTGAACTTCCTTTCAATTATTCCTTGTGGTAATATAAATCCTAGGATGACACATAAGTGTAGTAAGACGTGAAACATGGATAGACATATTATGTGTAGTTTTTTATCTGTTCATAGTCGTTTCTGGTATTATTTATACACTAGAACCAATAGTACGTGCTCATATTATATAAAACACGTTTTACTGTACGGTCTGGCGTCTCAGGGACAGCCGGCCGGCTTTGAATGCCAATCTCGTGTTCTGCGGATGACTTTTTTTTAAATGGTTTTGTACGCAAATACGGGTACACTTTCTCTAAAATTCAAATTTCCTCGTAACTAATTCATTAGTATAAATAGTGCATATGCGTATAAACTGAACCGGTAGTGAAACGCGTTGATAACATTAAATATACTGTATGATTGTATTTTAGTCAGTATTATACAGTAGTACCCTGAAGACTAGACTAGCACCTGGAACCTCCTTATTCTAGTGTAGTGTGGACCTTGTCTAGCACCTGGTACCTCCTGATTCTAGTATAGTGTGGACCTTGTCTAGCACCTGGGACCTCCTGATTCTAGTATAGTGTGGACCTTGTCTAGCACCTGGGACCTCCTGATTCTAGTGTAGTGTCGACCTAGACTAGCACCTGGGATCTCCTGTCTCTAGTGTAGTGTGGACCTTATCTAGCTCCTGGGACCTCCTGATTCTAGTGTAGTGTCGACCTAGACTAGCACCTGGGATCTCCTGTCTCTAATGTAGTGGGGACCTTGTCTAGCACCTGGGACCTCCTGATTCTAGTGTAGTGTGGACCTTATCTAGCTCCTGGGACCTCTTGATTCTAGTGTAGTGTCGACCTAGACTAGCACCTGGGATCTTCTGTCTCTAGTGTAGTGTGGACCTTGTCTAGTACCTGGGACCTCCTGTCTCTAGTGTAGTGTGGACCTTGTCTAGTACCTGGGACCTCCTGATTCTAGTGTAGTGTGAACCTTGTCTAGCAGCTGGGACCTCCTGACTCTAGTGTAGTGTGGACCTTGTCTAGCACCTGGGACCTCCTGGTTCTAGT
>CABFWO010001895.1:0-72226 GCA_902155825.1 Timema genevievae
AGTATTACGATTGGACGCAAATCCCACCATAGTATTACGATTGGACGCAAATCCCACCATAGTATTACGATTGGACACAAATCCCAACATAGTATTATGATTGGACGCAAATCCCAACATATTATTCCGATTGGACGCAAATCCCAACATAGTAATACGATTGGACGCAAATCCCAACATAGTATTACGATTGGACGCAAATCCCACCATAGTATTACGATTGGACGCAAATCCCAACATAGTATTACGATTGGAAGCAAATCCCACGGATGGATATCCCACACTACCCTTTTAACAAGTGTATGATCTATAAGCTATAAATAGTGATTCAGTTATTTCAAATCATTGCAGTTCACAAGTTTTAAGGGGTCAAACTTGACATTTTATGATTTTCATGTAAGATAAGGTATTTAATGTACGAGACTTAAATTTAGTATAACTAGACATTCATATGAGGTGTACACAATGAAATATTTGTGATATGTTAAAGAAAAATAATTCGTATTGTATAAGCAGTTTAAAATTGGTAAAACTACATCTTTTTAATCATATATAAATACTCTTCTTTTTATAACCGATAATTTGATTATTTTTATCATTTTGTAGAACACAATGTCGTTATTTAGAAATATTTTTATTCTAATCTAACTCTACTCGTTAATTTGATTGTGTCCGAATCAATATTTGTAAATATATATTTGAAGTGTATATTTCATGAAATCTCATGTTTTGACTCTACCGATTGTAGAGACAACACCGACTAACAGAACATAATATGCCAGGCTGAGGCAGAGGGTCAGGTAATCCCAACTAATGACACACCCAGGTAAAGTGGATGCCGGCTTCCTTACCTGGTCGGTGTTGCTGGAATGGGAGAAATTGTTACTTGCTATCTTTTACAAGATAACCCTTCCACCTACACCCACTTATGTTACATTATCTGCCAATATGTTAAAGACTCAACAAATCTTAGTCATTCTTACCGTCGAATGACCTTAAAGTTAGTAGTCTATGAAATTCCATTACCTTAAAATTCAAGTAAATGTGCATATAAAAGATATAAAATAACACATACAAATTCTAACATTTATACTTGAATGTTAAAAATAAAAATAAATTATTTAACTGTAGACACAGTGAGGTGTGACCTTTGGATCAACCTGTACTAAATAAAAACGTGTTCCTAAATCAAATAAATATACATACGTATAGGCCTATACAGGAAACAAATACTCACATGATTAATTAATTACATCTACAAATCCTACTAATATTATATAAACATGAGTTGGTGAATGTTATTCTTTAACGAAAAAACCACTCTACCGGTTGTGCTGAAATTTCACATGGACATAACTCAGACGTTCGGTTAACTTTTATGCTGATTACAATTTAAGTCTGCCATTTATTCAATACCTTTCCTCAGTTTCTGCTTATAAGATTTTCATTGGACCAACTTTTAAAGGTTCTTAGAAATATACTATGTGTGGCGGCCATCTTGAAAGAAAATGGTGGCTATATAACACTAATTATTGTTAGCCCTTCTATATCTAACTCCTAAACTATGGAAAGCCGAGTCGTTACCAGTAATAATAAAATGAACATAATTTGCATCATTATATTTAACAGTTATTTGTATATTTTCTGTAAAAAAAATAGCATCACATATGCAATTCCTGTAACATTGGATACGTATTAATTACTAAACACATATTGCATGAAGAACCAGTAATAAGCTAGTATTTTATAATAATTAATGCTCCGAATTCTGGCGATGTAGAAAAAAAAATTCCATCTTGCCCTTGGTTATGAAAAAGTTTCCCATATCTTCCTAAAACAATCAGTGTAGAATGGCCTTAAGGTGGGGTGGAAGGAACGCGAGAAAAGGTCAGTCTTTTTGCAGTTTTTATGAAAAAACTTTTTTTGTTCAATATAAATAAAATATTGCTCAAGTAGAAGCATAGAGTTTAATTTTCTTCACGTATTGATATCAACAGTTGTTGAATATCTGTCTTAAGCATGGTGAATTATCTAACAGACTTTCTAAATGAGAAAGCGTTGTCATTAAGCCTTAAAGTGGTCAAGTACTTGAAGTCAAGCGACTTTCCCGGTAATGTCCCTCTGTGAATGGTGTGGTCAAGTTTACTGGTGTCAAGTACTTGAAGTCAAGCGACTTTCCCGGTAATGTCCCTGTGTGAATGGTGTGGTACAAGTTTACTGGTGTCAAGTACTTGAAGTCAAGCGACTTTCCCGGTACTGTCCCTGTGTGAATGGTGTGGTCAAGTTTACTGGTGTCAAGTACTTGAAGTCAAGCGACTTTCCCGGTAATGTCCCTGTGTGGATGGTGTGGTCATGTTTACTGGTGTCAAGTACTTGAAGTCAAGCGACTTTCCCAGTAATGTCCCTGTGTGAATGGTGTGGTCAAGTTTACTGGTGTCAAGTACTTGAAGTCAAGCGACTTTCCCGGTAATGTCCCTGTGTGAATGGTGTGGTCAAGTTTACTGGTGTCAAGTACTTGAAGTCAAGCGACTTTCCCGGTAATGTCCCTGTGTGAATGGTGTGGTCATGTTTACTGGTGTCAAGTACTTGAAGTCAAGCGACTTTCCCAGTAATGTCCCTGTGTGAACGGTGTGGTCAAGTCCACTGCCCGTATAGTGGAAAGTGAAGTTGAAGAGTCTACTTTAGTGGCCGCTTGAAGGTCACGTGACTGACTATCCTCTGGTACTTTCCTCGTCCAAACTGCTCTTTGGCTAGTTTCCTTCAAGCTGTACTGTAGTGAGTACAGTCCTGCTTTGTTTTCTCGCCAGTGTACAGCCAATGTGTGATTTACAGTTCTGTTCTTTTGATTGTATTGTGGGTTGTGTTTAGATTGAGTGAGTGGAGCGGTAAGGACATACATAAGTTCCAGGACATTTGCGAAAAATACGACACATTATGGAACATAAATCTCATAGATAATTCCAACAAACTGTTAAAGAGAAACGGCTTTTAGTAAATCATCACTTAATTTGGTATTTAATGCTCGTAGTTTCACTACAGCACGACATACCATCATCTCCCCCCATTTGCAAATGACCGATTGATGGGTTCCTTTGGAAGTGGCTTCAAGTACTTGACGCTATTACTGTGTCCGTCTAAACCGATACTAAAAGTCAAACTCACCTGACGCAAGTAAACTTGACACGTCGTGTGAACGAGCCTTAAGGGATGGGTGAACCGGGCGGCAGCCCGGGGCACCAGCTCGAGTTGGGCGCCATACAGAGAACCAATCTATACTCCATTCACGGTAGGAATTACTCTCTGAGAGGTCTTTTTTCCTACCAAAATCCTCCTATATTATAGCTTTCTGGTAGGGAAAAAAGGCCTTTCAGAAAACAATTCCTACGCTCAACAGACTTTAGCCTAACGTAACCTGGGTATGATATGAAAATAATCCCCAGACCTTTAACTCCTCACTTAATGTAATCACGCTTAAAAAGTTAGTTACATCCGCCATCTTGAAAAAATAACGCCCTAAAACTGGTTTTTGCAATTATATCGTAAACTGTTCATTATATCAAAGTAGAACATTGTCTACAAAACGGTTTTTTTTTTCCTTTATAATCATGAGCGTTTTCGTATAATCCTGCAGTGAAACGTTTGAAGTCAGATTACCATTTGTGGAATTTATCTTCAGATTATGCACCTATCATGCCCAGGTTACGTTAGGTTTGGGGATTATGTGCCAAAAAGCAATCCCGCCTGGCCGCGAAATTTACCTCTGGCCGCCCCTGTATAGAACTGTGTCTTTGTTCATCATACGCATTAGTCACAGTGTTGTAATGTTTAAAACTTTGTCCTGCTGAGTCATGTGTTCATTGAGTGTTCTTGGAACTTCTGAACCATATGTTTCATTACAATCATGTCCACGTCAGTAATCCATCGAAACAATAGCTTTGTTTAATATTGCAATTTGCTAAGATAAACATTATAGAGGGGGAAGTTGAAGTATGTAATTAAACTATTAATTTGTTAGTCCATTCGCCTGACTATCACATTTATTTCGTGTACACCAGACTTGACATAGGCTAGTTATAAAGATAGGTTTGTGAAGGTAGATCATATCGCCATGCGAAGAACCTTTTATAGCAGAGGTACCCAATTTGGGGGGCCGCTAAACCAATGTAGATTTTTAAGTACTTTTTAAAATCTATATTTTCACATCATATAAAACATATTTGCTAGTAATTCACAATTTGCTTAAACATCCGGATTTTTTTTCCGTTACTGTCCGAATAAACATGTTTTCTTTTATTAATATGAAATGGGCTACGTAGAATACTATAAATGTGTGCGTAGGTTTTTAGTTTCACCCTCGTATTGCGGGGGAGAGTAGGGGGCTCACGATACCACTTGCCACTATTCCCAGATTACACTATACAAGACCCTATTCGGTGGTTGCACGGTCTAAGGCACTACTCTCGCAGTAGACTAGACTGCCGATGATGGGGAGATTGGAGTGCGATCCTGTTTGGGTGAACTGAGGGTGATGGTTTTTCTTAAGTGGTTTTACACTCTCCCTCCACCCAAATGCGGGTACGCTTCTTCTAATATATATATATATATATATACATAGTCAAGTTGTGCAGCCTCATTAGTATAATACATATCGAAATCGTTTTATGACTGATTTAAAACAAAAAGAAAGCATTCAATTTTTGCATTGATACACATTTTGTATAAGTTGATAAATACTAAAAGCTTTCTAAAATTATGATTTTACATTTAATTTTGATGACGTGAGCACTAATTAAAACCCACTAACCTGCGTGTAAGATAATATGGTCCTTTAATATAATGTGGCCTATCACGGAGATGGCTCAGATCAGATTCTAATTTTGTGTAACATGGGTGAAAGTTATTTGTAACCATCAGTTGATGTCTATAGTTTTGATTGGCGTCATTTTTAAGAACTCGGGTTCACAAAGCTACTATAAAGATGCCAACAGCATAGTCTTTTTTATTGCTTTTTACTGTCAAAGCTATATTAAATATATATATATATATTCCTTCCAACCAGAACTTGACCAAGTTGGAGGAAATTAACAATTGGTTCAAAGATGTAACCATACTGCGCCTCACCTGAAACCCTCTTATGTCTCAGTTTAATAAATCCTTCCATAGACCATGCGACCACTGAAGCGGGTAAAAAACCTTCTCTTTGAATGAAGAATGTTAAAGTGCATTTCAGAAGGCTGACTCAAAAACTGGAAATGGAATACTTCACACACTAGCGCTCTAAGACCAAAAGCTAGAAATAGAATACTTCTTACACTAGCGCTCCAAGATCAAAAGCTAGAAATAGAATACTTCTTACACTAGCGCTACCAAGATCAAAAGCTAGAAATAGAATACTGCTTGCAGTCCAAGATCAAAAGCTAGAAATAGAATACTTCTTACACTAGCGCTCCAAGTTCAAAAACTCAGATGGCAGATGATATTGAAGATACATAAGAAAAGCGGGTGCATTTGGCTGTAGAAGAGGCCATAGCTTTCGCTAGCTTCTACCCATGGGAGGGAGGGGGGGTCAGAAAGAAAATATTTTCACTTTAAATTTGAAAATAGAAATTATATTTTAACAACTGAATAACATAAATATAATGACAACAGTTTATTTTCCTAAAAGTCGTATAAATAAGTTACCTAAATAATGTATGCATTGCTCTGCTCTAAACGTGGATCTTCATATTTCTGAATAAAACGCTTCACTGTTTCTTTTACGATGCTATGAATGTTTATTTAAGCAAATCATTATTTGGGGGGGAGGGGGGGGTTGAGGTTATGTCCCCGTGGACAAGACAGAAACAAGTGTGTGTTTGTAACTGCTTTCTCCGTGCCATGATAATTAACAATGTCTAATATTGTACAATATTTGGGAAATGAAGGACACTGATTCCGTTTTTTCTCTTTCCAGGTGATCTCGGCGAAGGATCTCGACAGAAGCGCGGGTTCTTCAAGAACTTCTGGAAGCGTTCCCGCCATTACTCCCTTGAACATCAGTAGAGAGAAAGAGAGAGAGACTCGTCATACATAAGATATATTTGTTAAGATATGTTGCTCCATGTTCACGTAAAATCACGTCTCTGCACTTATCTTATGCGGGTCTTTTTAATGCCTTACTGCCTGCACAGAAACAGGAGTCAAATCTTCTCTATGGAGGTTTTGATTTTTTTAAATGAAAAATACTAATCACACACACAAAAAAAATCTTGAATCAACTGAAGCACATTATGGAAATTAACTACCATTATAAGTGACCCAACCAGCCCCCCTCCCTGTGGTTCCAATTCGCCTCACCAGGGCGAATAAATCACTAGCTTGAGTGACGTGGGGTTACCCCATAAACAAACTATATGCTGTAATGTGTCGTCGTTGGTTGTAGATAGGCTATTTTATATAATTGTAAATTAAAAGATTTTAAAAATGTTTTAGAAGCTTTAGAGGTGTTTTATTAATTCACATAACGTAGGGTTGGCAAACATATATCTAAAGTTCGGGTTGAGTTCGTATCGACGAGTTTTCACTCGGTTATAACGTCACGAATACAGAGTCACTGCCAAATTAGAAACGTCCGTGATGTCTTATTTCTCGTCGCTGTATAAATTATATAACGTTTTATATCATGACGGGGAATACCCTGGAATGTTTTAATAAAAAAACAATAATCCATTTTCGTATATTTGTACAATTTTTTACAAGAAATAAAACTAGATATTGTTTTACTGCTAGTAAAGTGATTGATTCATTTCCAGAAGAAGAAAAAAAAAAGAGTGTGACAAAACCACTCTCTTGCGTCTGCGCAGGTAATTGTGTACAGAGTTGCCAACCCCGCGTTGTTCCGCGTGAGGGTGGTCAACCTCTGGCGATGAGAAACTCATCATTTCATTCATACTAATGGACGTTACTTGTGTAGTTTAGATTTATGAAGAGTTAAAATGTTGAAAATATTATTTGCTACGGTAAATGCTCCCCAACTGATGTTTATTCTAGTCAAAATTTTAATCGTGTAAAATATCACCTTTTTCCTGCCATGCTGGAGATAACCACTTAAAGCATACCTCGTGTTTGACGTTTAGAGCTAGCGTCCACATTTAGGATGTGGACGTCGGGGAAGCCAGAAAAGGTAAGTATTTTAGTATATTTTATATCAAAACATATATTTTTGGTCAAAAGAAAACAAATATCGCTTCAATAGAAACATAGAGGTTAATACTTTAATAATTGTGACCTCAACAGTTGTTGAATATCTGTCAAAGATGTCCTAGAATTTAAGAATAACTTTTTCTGTTTGTTTAAAAAGTTTCCAATCAATTTCTAGGGCAACCTTGACAAATATTCAACATACGTCTAGGTCACCAAAATTAAACCATGTGTTTCAACTGGGGCAATATTTTATTTATTTTGCCTAACAAAGTTTACTGTGAAAGCTGCAAAAACACTTAACTGGCGATCTCTACCATCCCATCTTTATACAATCCTCGAATCACTCAACAATATTCTAATGTAAAATAAATTATTCTGAAAATGTCGTGTTTCATTGTCGCCAGAGAGAAGAATGAATATACGTTCATTGAGATCACGTTATCAGCAGATGAAAACAAAACATAAATCAGTTAACAATATAATTACCTAACACTAAACTTGCTAATTCTAAACAAAAGCACTGTTAATGTGTTCCATTTGTACAGTTATGGGTGGCACAAACCATTGTACAAAGTAACGTAACACGCTCATTCATTAATTCACTCACTCACTCACTAAATAACTCATAAAGTGTAGCTTTGTATATATGGAGAAGCTTAAGTTATGCTTCTTAACGATAAGTTAGTTTTCTTGTGTTTATAATGAAATTTAGAGGTGTATTCAATTATAAGCTAACATAGTAAAAATATATATATATGTCAAGCTCATGGTAGAAATAATAGGATCATATTGTTGATCAATGTCATAAATATGCTTTGAATAAATTAATGAGACTTGTATTTGCGTTTTATTGCTTAGTTTTTATTTCCTTTGCTGCAAACTCCTTCCACTATTACCTTTAATGTGGTAACGCGACTCAGCCATAATAAATTGAATGCGGGAACATTTTTCGTTCTTATATTCACACAACAGATTTTCAAGACATACTATCTTTTTATTACATTTACTGGACCGGTAAGGAGGTCTTTGATTTATACTATTGCACTTATTATGTATGTCGATCTGAAGATTGATTAATGCTCGAATAAAAATTACAATTGAAGGATGAAAACAATAAAATGATTCGCTTAAGTGCAAGTGGAAGTCTTAGCATGCGTTGGTGGTTCTGTGGGCGTGACAGAAGACTCGGCCCGTACAGTAGTTGGAAAGGTAGCTTCAAGAGTGATGTAAGTGTCCGTTAAATAGTCAATTAACTTTTTTAAGCGTTCATCAGTAGATGCCACAGATACCAGATCAAAGATAAAACATTCTTCAACTTCAAATGGATCTAAGAAAATCGGACCAGGACACCATTTCACCCAATGCCCTACCTCGTTTGTAGCCTTGTAATCTGTGGATAGGACCAACAGTTGAACCTTCCTCCACTATGCTTGGGCCAAGTGAGAATGACATCCGAAAACTTTAATGTTGGGCCAAATGATTCGCCCAGCATTGTGAATGGCTTGTTCAAAGTCCACAACGATCTCACGAGGTTTCAAGGGCCGATGAAATGCTGAACAAAGTTCACTGATTGCTTTAAAACATTTTGTGTGGGTTGCTTCTTTATTTTTCATTAGACAAAATATCAAGGGGATATAAGATATGTTAAAATATCCATTAAGAGTGAATAGTTAGAAATAGTTTGGACCGTATTCAAATGTTCCATCAATATAAAAAGTTTATGAATTCGTTAAAAAGCTAAGGAATAAGTGCAAAAAATCAACAATTTTCCACTTAGTTATTCACAAGAACAAAATTCTCATCTCTCTTGGCTAGTGGGTGCATCTGAGCGACTTCAGTGTGAAATTCACTGATGTTAGTCGGAACTTTTGGCATAACCTTCCTTCTCGAGTCATATATATACATTTCCTCATTTTTTACATCGTTAACCGTAGATCCGAGGTTTCAACAACTTAAGATCTAATGATTTTGAGTGGCTAATGTTTTCTGTGGCTTTCTGTTTGACAGCAGTATTAACTTTTTGTCGTTCTAGTGTACAATCGTCATAAAGCCCATGATTGTGGTAGTCATTACACTCTATTATGGCCCTACCATCATACTCGCCTAGAACATAAACAAATGTGAAAACCTTTGACACCTAGTTGGAATAAATAAGTCAAGATTAGGTAGGAAAAAAAGCAAGAAGAAAACTCAGCCATTATGTTTAAACTATATATAATTCACCCACCCATACCACATATACAATAAATATAATAACACCACAAATTACACACCCATTAATAGGATATATATATACAACATATACAGCAAGTACATGAAAATCAATACATAAAATACAGATCATAAATATAATATAAACCATAACATCATACATACATGCAAATATAGCAAACAAACACCAATACTTACATACATACAAAACATACGAACACCCACATCATATGAATAATACATATATACAATACAGGTAAAAATACAATACAAACATTCAACACATATAGCAAATACATTCATACGTATGTACGTACGTACATACACACACATACATACATGCACACACGCAGACACTCACGCACACACACACATTACCAAAATTAATACTTATATATTATATCAATACAAACCATACAATACATACCATATATACAGCATACAATAACACCATACATTAATAATACAATACATCAAATACACACAAAGCAATATATAAGATACATACCAGCCATACAAAATGATGCATAAATACCTATATCCAGCCATACATTCAAGATATGTAATACATACCATATAAAATAAAAGTAATTACAAACCATACATAGCTAGGTTGAAGGTTGAAGTAGTATACATATCTATCCTAAATCATCACAACCCTGGCTGAGGTCTGAAGGATACAAGTCTTATCCTCATCCATCATGAGTGAGGGTTTAGACCATGGAAACAAGTCTTATCCTCATCCATCATGAGTGAGGGTTTAGACCATGGATACAAGTCTAGCCCTACGCTGGGTGGAGTTCATAATTCTTATTGAGAGGTGATTGATTCATCGACGTGTCTAAACATGTCTGGACGTGCATGAACATGTTGAAATCTCTAGGTGGATCCAAGATGGCTGCCTCCAATACCCAACAAATCGACCCCTGTCTGAACATGTCAACCACGTGTAAATCATGTATGAACATGTCCGATCATAATCGACTTTGACCTATGGGGTTTGCGATATTAATTTTGTTGTCCTGGAAAATGTGTGTAATGTGACTTTCCCATTTTCCCTTGTACCCTTAGTGGATGAAGGCCACTTTCCCCCATCATGTTAAACATATAGGAAAAATGATCCTTTACATGGTTTGTGGAGGATCATTGCCAAGCTTATGGGAGAAAATGGTCAAGAACCAAAGTGTATAAAATCTCAAAGCCCAGAATACCTAAGGAACTGAATTTTTTCAGGCAAGTATCCCCTTACACAAATATATATATATAATATCCTAATGCGTGTGAGTCTTTGCATACCCTCCAGAAGCGCCCAGATCACCTAGAAAGTTGAAACTTTGCATACAATCATATAGTATAGTCCACGGGACAGAACTTATCGTAGTAGGATGTTTGATTTTTTCTTTGTTTTTTTTTATGATTTAATTTATTTCTAAGCTTTTCATGAATTAAAATAACGGAGTGAGAAGTTTTAATTTTTCAGCTTATACCATAAAGATAAGTTGCGTCATAATTATTCACATTTTGTTTGCCTGTCTCCTAAAGGCTTATTATATATTAGTTAATTATAAACTGTAAATTATTATACAGATTAAAACAAACTGTTAGTGTTTGCATCTTCCAACTAATAGTAAACCAGTGTGCCAAAGAATTAACCAACGTTATTTTTAATAGAAAAACTACGATAGTATTATTTATTAAATTGGACAGATAGACAAGACTTTGAATTCCAAACCTTTAGTTCTACAAGACCATCGCTTCGCCAACTGAGCTATCGCTAGATCGGCTGATTGTACGGACAAAGTTTGACGGTTCAAATCCCTGTTTAGAAAATATTTGTAAATATAGCATTGTATTATAAGAGCTTCTCGTAAGTAGTCTAAGCACTTAATATAATAATAATAATAATAATAATAATAATAATAATAATAATAATAATAATAATAATAATAATCCTCATCATCATGTGTTTCCAGCTTGTGGCCGGGTCAGTTTAGTAAAATGCCTCCATCTTCTATCCTTCCACAATTCTTCCTCCTTTAATTCCTTCCATTGTTCTCCTCTCACTTGACACTTCTTGCTATCTTCTCCTCCCATCTCTTTCTTGGGCTCCAGTATGGTATTTTCCCTACATACTTCATTTCCAACATTTTCTTTGGCATCCTCTCTTTTTCCGTCCTCATTGCATGACCATACCATCTCGGTCTTGTTTCCTATACTCTCTCATGTACTCCCTGTACCTACATTTGTGTGGAGGGAGAGCGTAAAACCGAGTAGTAAAACCACCCTCAGTACACCCAGAAGGGATTAGACCCCCGATATCCTTATCATCGGCAGTCTAGTCTATTGCTAAAGTGACGCCTTAGTTTAGACCAGCGGTTCTCAAACTGTGGTACGCAGAGTTTCTCAAGGTGGTACGTAAGCAGACACGACAATACCAACATTCCCCCCTCAATTTGAGGAACTTATTTGTGTATAGCAACCCTAATGGCTCGTCTACAACTAACACACCCGCTAGTCAGACTCGCAACTATGCAATCACAAGCATACTCGTAATTACGCTTTCACTTAATACAAAATATCCTGTCTACAATGAAAAGTCGTAAGACGTAATCTCAACCAATAGGAATTAAGACAAATTAACCACTGAATAAAATAATAAAATATATACCAGACAGCCAATCATAGATGGCGCTACGTTAGAATAATGAGCCCCAATAACAAACTAACCATAGATACAATTTACACAATGGCTATTTTTTGTAATAAAAAGGAGGATATTCTTTAACAACTGATTCAATTAAAATATCGTCGAAATCAGTTAAGTACAAACAAGCCACGCCACGGAGGTTTAAAAATGGAATTTACTAAATTAGAGTTAGGCGAATTTTGGCTAAAAGCTAAAAAATGATTATCCATCACTGTCCAGTAAAGCATTGTTATTTCTAGTTTCATTTACAACCACCTATCTTTGCGAAACTAGATTTTCTGCTATGGTGACAGTAAAAAATAAATTTGGTAATAAACTGAATATTGACCCAAATTAGCGCTTAAAGTTAAGTACAACTGAACCCCACATCTCCTCGCTTATTTCAAGCATGCAACACCGTCCTCACTGAATTTTTAGACTTTAAGAATACTGTAAATTTTTTTTTATAAATAAGTAACACTTTTAAAAACAGTTGTAGTTTTTTTTACTGCTTTATCATTCCGAGACATAGCTCTATTTTAATGAAGTCCCGGCACAGATTTATCTGAATGCCAAACCCTTCCTTCACCTCTGACAAGATGTGTATTAATCACAACTTGTGAATGTGAGGAATGCCAGGCCTCCACCGTGGTTCGGATTCCACGTTAAATTGTAGGTCCTCCATTTCATCTCACAATCACCCTACCATTGCACATTAGCGTAAGTGCGTATAACCCGAACGGGTAGTAAGACGCGGTGCTAATAATAATAATAATAATAATAATAATAATAATATTTTAATGAAATTTTTAATAGTTCATTGGTACGCGACTGATCCGTAATACACATGAGTGGTACGTGAAAAAAATAGATTGAAAACCACTGATTTAGAGCATGCGGCCACCGAAACGGGTAACAAATAGTTATTTTTTAATCAGGACACAATGAAATGTTATGTGAGATAATTGTATCAGCGGTATTGTTGCTAAAAACTGCAATTCCCATAAGAAATATCGCAGCTTCCTAAAGAAGGCTCCGCACTAAATAGTTATGACATCCCACCCGGTAGGTCTCCACTTGGTTGGGATTCGAACAAAAGCCCCAGTAGACGTGGTGCAGTGCTACGACACGCATGTTGACTCGATGTAATGTGTTTAGTACACTCCTCTTTGTGTTGGGTTGCCGCTAATGGAGTCCTCGTGAATACCGCTGATCAAACATTTCAACCTGCTCAAGAGACAACAGCAGCGAGATACGGTGGTTTTAATTGAATTGCGAGTACCTGACGATAGTGAACATGTGTAACATCCTGATGGATGGTAAACTACACAGGTAGTCTCTATTTACCCTGCAGCATCGGTGGTCGCGTGGTCTAACGCGTCAAGACTTGACTTCCGGTGACGGGAAGATCGGACTTAATTTAAGATCCTGTTCGGGTGGTTTTTCTTAAATGATTTCCCACCATACCTCAACGCAATTTCGGGCACATATTATCTAAAAATCCTAGATTACTCATCCCTGTTCCATTACTTTAAATAATATATACGCAGAGCTCGAACGCGTGCCAAGACGCGTTGAAAATAAATTATTTGTCGCAATTAATATTGAAAACACTTGTGAGCTGACTGCATTATTGGTATTATGTCATTAAATGTAATGAATGAGCGCCTTCTATGACAAAAAATGGGGTGTGGCTGTGTCATGGACACGGCCGTGTGTTGTAAGTGAATACTTTTATGTAACAGCTGACGATTAAAACTTAAACGAACATCGTAGCTTCTCCAAGTCAAAAGTTATACTAATTGCAAATCTCGATACGCAGCAAAATAACCTCAAAATGGCGGTGCTTCCCCCTCCACCGCGCGCGATGCGTCACTGTTCTCGCTTATCGTAATGAATTCTTTGATCATTTAGCTATCCAGTGGTATAATTTAATTTTGTATGTAGGGGAAAGATTCGAAACTACAACACCAAACGGTATCCCCTGATTTTGTTATCATTAGGTTTTTTGGATTGCCCCCGTATGGTAGCAAATTTAAAGACGTATTCACGTCAAAAGAATGAACTATTTGGTTGATCACTTTTGTTACCTTTTTTCTATTCTACAGTTTCCTAACACACCATAACAAATTAATATTCTCCATTCAGGAAGTTATGAGCGTGTATAACATACCAATCAACTTTGTGATACAGTCGGCTAGAAATTGTAAGTTTACACGAACACACTATTGCACGCGGATCATTTCTGATTGAACAATAATGGAGATAAAGAGTTAATAGAAGTTCCTAATACTGAACTTTGTTGAAATATTAAATGATATGTGGATGAAAACTGCATTGAAAAGGCCGTTTTCGACCAATTTAGAATCGCTTCACAGCTAAGACCTGTGCACAAATCTTCATTCTGTCATTAAAGGTACATACTGTAGCTTTTAAAATAAACTTTATCACTCCTCCCCCTATTATCACCGCGGAAAATTTTGAGTAATCATTCAAATACGAATGCACTGCACATATTTCTGGCATATCGTAGGTATTTTTTTCTTTCACTCCCATGCCTTGGACGCACATAAACAAACGTAGATGCGAACCGGGAGCTGAGCAGGCCCAACTCAGCTCCCGGCTCGCGCGAGATATGGAAGTTGAAGGGAAAAGAAAAGACCAAGCAAGCTCTGTCAGAAATGTATGCAGTGCATTCGTATTTGAATGATTACTGAAAATTTTCTAAGGTGACGATGGGGGGGAAAAGCGACAAAGTATCTTGTTAATAACTACGGTATGTCCCTATTATTACGGAATGAATATTTGTGCCCAATGCTTATCTGTGAAGCCATTCTAAAATGGTCAAAAACGGCCTATTCAATGCGATTTTTATCCAAATGTCATTTAATATTACAACAATGTTCAGTATTAGGAACTTCTATTAACTCTTTTTATCCATTAATGTTTAATCAGAAATGATCTACGTGTAATTGTGTTCGTGTAAATTTACAATTTCGAGCCGACTTTATCACAGAGTTGATGGGAATGTAATGCATTCTCTTAAATAACAGACCTATTTAGATATTTTACCTCTTAGTATTGTTCTAGTTTCCTGGTGCAAAGGAATCTCTCCCCTTCCTCCATTTCTGAGCGAATAGAAGAAATAACCGACAGAGCAACTGTATAAATAACCTACTAAATGTAGATGTAGTTGAATACCTCTTGATATTCTCTAATCTCCTAGTACCCCACAACAAATTTTCTCCATCTAGAAACCTAAGATCACAACAAGTACTGCGTTAACACTGTTCCTCTTATCATCAGTATTACAGTAATTCTTCATAATACACCAGTTCGATGAGGTGTTTTTAATTGTAATAGTAAATTTTATAATTTTTGACAATTTTTAGGGACTCTCAGGAATATCCTTGCGACCCTGAATTTGAAAACTGTTTTAGGGCGTTAGGCATAAGTAAGTACTGATTACGCTAGTGTGTTAGGGAAGAAGAAGGTTGAATTTAGAAGAAGCTCACTTGCATTTGCGTAGAGGGAAAGTGGAAAACAGTTTAGAAAAAAACCTCAGTACACCTGACCGTGATTCGAACCCAGATCTGTCATTGGCAGTCCAGTCTATTGCGAGAGGGACATCTTCGACCATGCGGCCACCGAAACCGGTTAGTTAATAGTAGTTCCACGTGATAAAAACCAGTTTTTTTAATACTTTACAACCAATTTGGTTATTTCTGATATTTAAACATAAACAGAAGGAAATGGCAAAGCCATCCGCGGATAGACAAATGATATTCAACCTATGGCACAGACAGACAAGGTTTACACCAGACACTCAAAGCTCACCTCTTTACCAATGAACAAAACATTTTCCTAGTCAACGGTATTTGAAGATTGTTTACAACTAGACAATTTGAAAACATTTGCTTGAACAAAAGCAGGACCATTGTATTCGACGTTTTATTTGTAATTCGCATTCTGAGTAGGATATTTTTTCGGTGGAGGGGGTAAGGGGTTCGGTTTATGGGAAAAGAGGGGGGTTGCTACCTGAACCTAGCTTTGTGAAAACAGGTTTATGAAATCAGAAGGCAATTTTTGTCTGTTTTCTAATAAAACATCAACAAAATGAACGGTTCTTAGAAAAAAAAATATTTGGGTAGGCTTATATAATTGTTAAATTTAATGGGTATATATGTTTTTTTATTGTGTATATTTACAGGCAAGCTCATTCGTTATTTATTGAATTTATATTGTTAGTGATCCTATTTTGAGCATCTTACAGTATTAATTCTGACACTTGGGACTGCACGCAGAGATCTCCGTGTTGAAGGACTTGAGCTCACACGATGAACTGAGGTTGTGGGTCTGTGACCTGGGGTAAACATACCTTCGGAGGTGCGCGGAGACATCTTCGGGGTTCTTACATTTTTAAAATATATATCATTTATAACTAATTATTTAATATATTAGGGAGTAAAAAGTCGAAGAGAAATTATATCTGGGGGGTCTCCAGTGTTTGGTTTGTAAGGCTAAGTTAGGTCTAGATATTTCCACTGGTTCCACACCGTCATACTATCATCACCACCTCATCTCATCGGGACATGGAAATAATGTGCGATTAGTACATTAGGGCTTCTCCTGAACAACGGTACATTAGTACTAACTAATCTTTCCACAAACTGGGCTACGAATGATGTAGCCCAGACGCGCAATATAATATTTCAAAGGGTAGTAAAACCCGATGATCAAAAAATACATGTTTATTTTAATCTATTTCACTCTCAGTTTGCATTTTTTTTCGCATACTACGTTAACTAGTAAGTATACTTTCCTCTAGTTCAATCCTGAATGGGGATGAGTCTTCCTTGAGACTGATCCCGTCACCAGAGACGTCACCGTCACCTTAGGGTTGATGGCGTCCAAGGCAAATAAAAAATTGACGCCCCTTAATTATTTTTTAAAATTTGGCTGAAGTCTTATATTGGTACTCTAAGCTCTGGTTACTCGTGATAGTACCAGTTACATTTATAATAAAAACAATATACACTTTAAGTTTTTAATAAGCTAATAAATTTGGCGCCAAGGGCACTTGCCCCACCTCCCTCGCCCACAACATTTCCTGACTTTTCCCTGTTTTCATCCCCTCCTAAGTAATTGCTGACACATAATCACCCCTCCCCATTCTGCCCCCTTAGATTGGACTGTATCCAAGCGGCCAATCACAGCGAGGTGTCACCGCAGCCTCGAGTTCCGGTCGATTGTCGGGAAGTTCTTGGTAGATTACAGCTTCCTTGACGCAACAGATAAGACCGGAGACAAGCGTGCAGTCTGCGAATCCTCCTTGAACCAGGCAAATAGAAGGCCTTCTTCAGTGGCGAGGCGTCACAGCCTTATACTAAAGGTTTCAGCATAAATTGCCAATGTTTTATTACCAAAAACTCTAATCTAACGAGGATTTACTAAAACAAATAAATGGTACGGGCACCACCTTTCTCGCGCTTTTACCTAAAAATGGAGATATTTACTTGAAACTCGTAAGATATGTCAAACGTAATAATAGATATTGCGGCAGAAACATTATATTTAAAAAAAAACTAAATAATATATACAGTTACACACACCGAGAAAAATAAATAGGACATCTCGGTTTACCAACGATCATAACAATCAGCTCACCATTTCCAAGACCTCAATTTAAAAAATATATTTGCTTATATCTGAGAAACTATTGATTTTATAAAAATATACTTCAAAATTAATAAGTTTTGTTGTTGTTGATAGTTTTACGTCTTTGCAATGATAAAGTTATTACGTATATCAAAGAGTTGCGAAAATATTCGCTTATGTTAAGTACCCTTAATCAGTGGTTCCCAGCATGGAGGATGCAAACACACTTCCAGAGAGGGCGTGGAACAGTTACGAAATAATGTTTAACATCAGCTAATTATTAATTGAAGACAATTTTTTTTATTTCAATCCCCTTTACAAAATAAGATAATTTTTTCTTGTGGCATCGGCCACATTGCCTACTAGTGGTAATTTATCAGGTGACTATCTACCAAGGTAAGCGTCAGCTGCTTTAAGTAATTTTCCTGGGAAAATGACTTAATTTTGTTTTTTGTTGTTAAACAATTCCTAGATAAGAATTTTAATCAAAATCGTTAAATCCGTTTTCAATAAAATCGCATATTCTCTTTTCACCCTTGATTTTAGGATTATATAGTTATTATTATTATTATTATTAGCACCGCGTCTTACTACCCGTTCGGGTTATACGCACTTACGCTAATGTGTAATGGTAGGGTGATTGTGAGATGAAAATGGAGGACCTACAGTTTAACGTGGAATCCGAACCACGGTGGAGGCCTGGCATTCCTCACATTCACAAGTTGTGTATATAGTTCTATGTAATCCTCTGGGTAACCATATACAAATCTTGGATACAAAGTTTTAGCCCGCTCAGTGAAGTAGTTACAGATAGATTGCATCAGGAAAACCACTTTTCGAGTTCACACAGTCATAAAACTTCGACATTCATATGAATATCGAATGCAATATTTTTGACGGTCACAAGACTTCCTTTCTATGAGGGGTCGCATGACAGTAAGAGCATAAAAAGTGTGTTAATGGTATGTCTATTAAGAAATGCACACAGTTATCCAGAATTAATTGCCGGTGGAGGAAATCTATTTATTGTGCTCTGGTCGTTTAGTTTCACACCTGTAACTTTACAATGCAACCAACAGTGTAGTGGGAATAGAATGCCACGACCTCGCACAGGGTTGCCAACTTTCTAGTTCAAGCGATAGTGCAAGGAGCTGAAATAGATTTTATTCTGTCCGACAGGATACTACTTTTGTTTTAGGTTTAATGTAATTTTTTAAAAGGCACTTAATAAACAAGTGCTTACGCACTACTCTTGGCAGTAGACTAGACTGCCGATAATGGGAAGATCGAGGTTCGAATCTCGGTCGGGTGTACTGAGGGTGATTTCTCACATAATGGTTTAACTCTCTCCCTCCACGCAAATACGGGTACACTTATTATAAATATAACCTTCCTAATCCAAGGGCGGATCTAGATCTTTTCATAGGGAGGATCATAATTATAAATAACATAGTTTCTTACAATGCTAGATTTCTGTTTAGAGCCGTTTAGTTCACAAACCCGTCGGATTACGAGACAGAACCCTCTTCAAAGGACTAACCGGAGGCGTCGTCCTACCAAGACCATTAGACGCTCCGCATCACTTCCAGGCCACGAGATCAAACCCCACCAAGACTAAAATCATCAAAGAATGGGTAGACACAGGACTTCGTCGAAGAAGACTGCGTGGACGCCTCCCCCCTGTTTTTAATACCAAAAAGAAACAGGGAACTACGGGTGATCCACGACTTCTCTGCGTGGACAGAATACATCTCAGCACCGACCTTTAGTCTCACCTCCACCTGCGCAGCCCTCAGGGACATCCCACCGGAATCCTGGCTCATCAAAACAGACCTGAAAAGTGATTTGTACCAGTTACCACTAGTCCCCGGACACATACAAATTCGCAGGCGTCTACCACCTCGGAAAGAAATAAGCTTTCCCACGACTATCCATGGGGCACGCCCTAGCACCATATAAACTACAAAAGACGATGGAAGAGGCAACCAGGGCCATCGAAGAATGGATCCCATGAATCTCCGCGATTGTCTACCTGAATGACTTCCAGTTTTACGCTCCGAATCCAGAGCTAACAAGTGCAGTGCCGGCCATCATGGAAGTGATGGGGCTCACCTTCAACTTGGACAAATCCACCATCGAACCTACACGACTTGAATACCTGGGCTTCCAGGTCGACACATCACACCGGCGGCTTCTGCCAAGGCCCAGAGACTCTGCCACCAAGTATCACAGCTCTCCACCAATGATAGAGAAAGGGTGGCAGGCTTTACCGCCTGGCTAGCCTTCAACCTTAGATGGTCGTCCTACGCTACTGCACGGATCTGCCGGGGAACAGGTGTATGGGCACTCAGGTTCCTACAGAATTAATCATGGACCACGTGTGTATAGCGACCCCTCTGCCGGCAGTTCTGCATCGCTTTTTCGGACGCATCTCCGCATACCGTGGCCGGCTACCTGGTGGATCCACCGACATCCTGGATAGGTTACCTACAACAACCAACGTAGATTAACAAAGGAGAGCTGTAGGCAGCCCTACTCACGTTGGCCTGGGTTCACACCAAACATCCAGACCACGGAATACGACTTGGAACGGACAACGCGACCGTCCTCAACTCGCTACTACCAGGAAAAGGATGGTGCTTCACCCACCCTGAACTGTGAGCCCTGCACGTAAAGGTGCTCCACTGACTTCCCAACACAGACGTCAGCATATTTTGGACTCCATCTGAGCTGAATCCTGCCGACACCACCTCACGACAACTCCGAACACACTTCAGAGAGACCATCACAAAAGACCTAATTGAAGATCTAGTTAATGTAATATAATTGTAAACCTTGTATGTTCTTTTGTCAAAGTGTCGGGCCTTCAACCCGGTTCCCCCTCTCGCTTCTCGGCGAGTCATAGAGGACCAACAGAATTGGGTTTTTTCCTAATAAAAAAGTGAAATTTATTTTTCCTTAGTTTGTATTTTACAGATTTATTCGTCGGTTGGACAGTGAAAAAAAATAATACAAAACTAGTTTGCTTGTAAATTTAGTGTCATCTAATATTTTGCTACAATATTATGAAGAGAAAGGGTAGGAATTAATTAAATATATTTCCCCCCCCCCCAGCTACAACGGCGCCGCGCCAGAATGTGTGTAAAACAAGAGGACTCGACAATAAAGCGGCGCTCGTATTGCAGTTTCATTGATTAGTAGAGAGAGATGGTTGGACTGCGTTGAGCAGTCTGGCGGGAGGTATCGACCCGACCTTAAGAGGACCTTCACCTTCGTGGGTGTACGTTTAAGGACAGGGCGGTCTCTATCCCAGCTCACACCAGTGGTAGAGTGCAATTTGAAAGAATATCTATAACCGTTCTAGAAACCTTAACATAAGGTCAGTTTTTGAACGAATGGAACCTTGCTAAGTTCACACAAAAACAAACCATCGGTATAGGAAGAGTTTAATTTGTAATTTGGGAAGGATGGGGGAAGGGGTGGTACCAAAGTGTAGGTTTATTACGATATTTTTAGACCTACTATTAAACCCTAAGAAATAAAAACTTTACTTTATACAGTAGTGGTGGAACTTGTTGAGGGGTGGGAGGCAGGTAAAAAAAGGTTTTTTTTAGATACTTTCTACATTCCTCTCCACCATTTAATATTAGAAAAATAATATTCCTAGAAGCTGTTTGAAAAAATATATAACAGCTATTTAGAATAGTGCTTCTCCAGGAATTTGGATCCTCCTTTGGGAAATTAGAAAATTGATATCCCTAAAAGTAAGAGTTTGATATTAGGATATTTGAACACCATAGCCCCCCTAAACTCCATCCTTACACACATTATTCAAACCCTGGACCTTTAGTTTCATGTGGCGATGCTCGACAATGATCCAAGGCCAAGTCATGGGTAAAATTTTCATGCATATTTTAGGTTAATACTTTTAACATATGGGTGATGATGACTAGCATTGAACACACAAAATAAGACAGTCACTTTGATCTGCTTTGCTGGTGAGGTTTGGATTCATATACCAGCAGTGTGTATTGAAGCTAGTTTTTTACTCTATCAACACACAAAATATCGGAGTACATATTCTCAAAAGTCTAACTTCAGTGGAAGTATAAGGATTACCCATTGGGTAGTAAGGTGTGCAAAAAAAACCAGTTAACACCTAGGGATTAGGATGAAAAGACTGATATTGAGAGAGTTCAATCATGTAACTGGCCTGACTTTAAAATCTCAGCATTAAGCATGACCTTGTATAAAGAGCCCAACATTCTATTGTGAGAACTTAATTTTTATTCAAAGTGCTAGCCAACAGCCGAGATGTCAAAAGCTGGCACTGAAAAAAATTGTTTACAAAATAAGAATTCCAATGAAACAAATTTAAAAACTAAAAATAATGAGAAAACAAATGGAAAGTACTTAAGTGATAAAGCGTGTTCCTTAAATATCTCTATAATTTAGTTATTTTTTGATAAAAATTAAATGCTAGTAATCTAGAGTTAGCGCTGCTTATACGAAGGTCAAGAGGGCCGAGTTTGTATGAGCTATACATAGAAAATATTTTAGAGTTTTTCAAGGGCACCAGAATACCCCTGATAAAATCTTTGTGAAAAAAATGTTGGAGCCCTGAGAGCTTATTAAGTCTATTGTCATTGTAAACGGAGTATTACAGGGATTCACAGCAAGCAGAAATAAATCTGCGTTGAATGCTTTAAAATCTCTTATGGCATTCCACACAACACTAGCATATTCTAGCTTTGAACTGACCAAAGCATAGT
The DNA here is from genome assembly GCA_902155825.1 of Timema genevievae. NCBI lineage: Eukaryota > Metazoa > Arthropoda > Insecta > Phasmatodea > Timematidae > Timema > Timema genevievae. The sequence continues at coordinate 22,510 of CABFWO010001895.1, forward strand.
ACAAACTTAAAATACAGTCGACTTTAGAGAATGAGGTGGTGAAAACACATGGCCAAATTATTTCAGAGAGTGTGACTATACGAGGTGTGGCTATTAAACAACCGGACTGAAGTCATAACACTTTTTATTCGTCACCAATTACAGCAGAAGTTTTATCGCCTTCAATGCACTCCCCTTGGTGATCCCTACACCGCTCCATACGACGTTTCCATTGTTGAGAGCAGTGCTGGAAGTCCTCTTCTGTCAGCTGGTTGAGAACCTCCGTCGCTTTTGCTTTAACCGCTTCCACACTTTCAAATCTTGTCCCCTTCAGCGCCGATTTGACCTTGGGAAATAGAAAAAAGTCACAGGGGGCAAGGTCGGGCGAGTACGGTGGATGTTCCAACACGGTGATGCCGTATTTTGCGAGGAACGCTTTCACAGACAAGGCAGAATGGGCTGGTGCATTGTCTTGGTGAAGGATCCAGGACTTGGTCTTCCTTCGTCTTCTCACATGCTCACGTAGGGCCGTCAGAAACTCGATGTAGAAATGTTGATTGACTGTCTGACTCTCGGGTACCCAGTGAACGTAGACAATGCCACGAATGTTGAAAAAGACAATCATCATTGCTTTGAATTTGGATTTGCTCATCCTGGCTTTTTTTTGCCTTGGCGAGCTTGGGCTCTTCCAATGCATGGATTGCCTCTTTGTTTCGGGATCGTAAGTAAAAAACCACGATTCATCACAAGTAATCACCTTGTCTAACAAATCTGGATCAGTGGCGATGTTGTTTAGGATGTCAGTACAAATGTTCTGTCTTGATTCCTTTTGCTCGGGAGTGAGGAGTTTCGGCACCATTTTTGCGCAAACCTTCCGCATGTTAAATGATTCATGAAAAATCTGTCTAACACTTTCTTTGTCGATTCCTGTCATTTCAGCAAACCCTCGGGTGCTCAGACGACGATCAGCGCGGATTAATTTACCAATTTTTCAATGTTTTCGTCCATTTTTGACGTTGAGGGCCGTCCTAGGCTCCGATCGTTTCACGCCCTCCTTTATACCGTTTAAACCACTCAAAAACTTGTGTGCGGGATAAACATTCATTCCCGTAGACTTCTTTCAACATTGCATAAGCTTCTGTGGCAGTTTTCCTTAGTTTAACAAGAAACTTGAGGTTAACCCATTGCTCAGTCTGACCACTTGGCATTTTTCCGACGCGCCACTAGTGCGTAGACTAATTCAATCAACTGCTACAGTCAAACTGAGCGACCTGCTGGCTTGTCTAGCGAGCTCAGGGTGGGGGAAGGACCATCAGACACAGTCATGTTCAAACATGTCACGGCATGCTCGCAGTTTGCTGGGAGCAACATCAGTCAGGTTATTTAATAGCCACACCTTGTATAATAGACATGTTGTGAAAGTAGAGCTTCTGGTGTAAGATAAAACTTCTAGAGAATTAAGAGACACAGCTTTCTATATGATAATTGACGGGTTTACCAATGAAAAAACATTCAATTTTCAACAGACCATCATAAGATACTATAAACAGCTTCACCTTTTAATCTGAAGATTGGTAGGCTGCTCCTTTATGAAGCTATTGCTTTTAGCACTTATACTCACTTTTTCTCGAATTTCTCCTGATCATTTCTTAAAATATCCCCCGCCCTTCAACCCTCTTCCCCCCCCCACGTTTTTATTGATATTTTTATGAATGATAAGTTTTAACATTTAAATAAACTTTTTTTAATTTGTATTAACAGTCTAGGCCTACTAGGAATTAGAAAATCATAAAATATAATACACAGCTACAAACAAAAAAAGACTTTTTAACCACATTGTAATTTACTGATTAAATCATGTTTTGACTAAAACAACATTTTCCCAGGTTTTTTTTTAATTTACTAAGTTCCAGACTTATTCCCAACCACTTCAAATTCCTGGCCAATTCCAGTTTTTCCGGGTGGTAAACACCCAGCTGGTGAGAAAGTAGCTTCAACTTGAGCAAAACAATATGTCCTCCCCCCTCCCTCCAAAAGTAAATTTCTTTCTCAGACTTTTTTTATATGAATGACTGATCTAAGCTAAGTATGCAAAGCAGCTTCTTGATAAATAAAAACACTATTATTACCACAAAATTTCAAAATAAACTCTGGATTTAAGCAAAGGAAAAACAAAGACACAGGTTTGTTTAGATCTTTACAGCTTGATTTTAAACACCAATATACCAGACTCCTACAATTAAAACAATACAAACTGCCAATTCAATGAGATGGCTCAGATGGATAATAAAACTTAGAGGAAAAAATATGCTTCAATTAATATCTTTGGTGTTTAAACGGCTTTCTTACAAGCCAACTGAGTTACCAAAAGCTCATATAGGTCATCTTACCATCCATCGGTTTAAACTTTGCATAATATGTTAAAGTTTATATGAAAAATATTGCTGCATCCTTGAGCTCTTCAGAGTTGTACGCAAACATAAATTAAGCTAAAGGAATAGGGGTGTGCAAAGTAGAATTTTCAAGAGATATACCATCCTGTGAAGAGATTGCAGTAAGTCATTTAAGAAAATCAATCAAGCTTGCAGTTTAATCCCCCAATTTCACAAATACAGTTAACTCCCGATTGTCCGCGGTAATGGAGTGAATGAGTGTCGCGGATAGTTCGCATATTTAGTAAAACAAGAGATTGTAGCCCATTCAATTCCAACTAGTACTCACCTATCATTACTGCATTTATGAACACATATTTCATGCACTAAGCTCATAAAAAACACTTTAAATCAATATAAATTGTACTCAAAATGGACACATCACTTAAAAAGTTTGTACTAGTCTTCTGCTTCCTTTTTCTTTATCCCACTACGTATTTTCCTATTTTCCGTAACATCAGTTTGTCAGATAGGACCGTGTGATCTTCCTGCTCCAGATAATTAAACAGGTTATGGACGCACTTCAGTGCAGGCCCCCTTGCATAAACCTAGTCTCTGTGGCTCTTATCTTACCTAGGGATTTAGTGAGTTAAACAATCGGTAGACCTGTATTCTCCATCAATGTGGCGTTTTTCAAAAATATATCCTCCCGCAGATAATCTGGAGTTTATTGTATTACATTTGTTTTTAGTTTCATATATCAAATGTATGTACAAGAACCAAATATTAATTCATTGTACTCCAATTTTCTTACGAATGGATATCTGACACTTTTGATTGATATTATAAATACATCAGAATAACATTAATATCGTAAAAGTTACCAAGGTAGACTGCAAAACAAAAAATATATATATATATATTTTGTAAATTTGCTACAAATGGCCATTCATACCAAATTAAGGTGTGTGTGTATATATATATCAATTTTCCACTTGAATTAGACACAAATAATTGTCTTACTATGCAATATAAGTGATTTTCATATTGAAATGTCATTTGACTAATTGTTGCTAGCACCATGTAATGATTATGCGGGTAATTTGTAGAGTCTAGCAAGCTAAATATTAGGCATTTGCTAATAGAAACGTAGAATTTAGATTAAATGTACCCACATCTGTGTAGAGGGAGACTGGAAAACTATTTAGAAAGTAACACCCTCAACAAACCCCACCAAATATTTAAACTTACTGTATTGTCAATGATAAGCCAGACAATATATATATATATATATATATATATATATATATATATATATAATATGATGACTCGATAGCCTTCATAACTACATATGTGAGCAGTTTTACATTTTAAGCAAAATTAAGTTAAAAGTTATATTTTTGAGACATTGCTTACAAAATGTAAAGAACAACAATTTCAAACTTCACCAAACATTTGATCAGAAGCAGGTGTGCTTGTGCCCACAAGAAAAATAAAATACCTAATGTAAATCCTAATATAGTACTTATTACTTAAAAGTGGAGATGTTTGGGATAGAAATGAGCCAATCATATAGACAGCTAATTTCAAATTAAGACACAAACTAAAACATTAAACTCTTTAATGAAACATAATAAAATATGAGTTCAAATATGATCAATAATTTTTGGCTGTGAAAAAATGTCTGAGGAAACACATTAAAAATAATATTTAAACCTTGAGGAAATCAAACTTCAAAACACTATAATTTCATAAATTTTATTGGGGGCCCTGAAAGGGAACAGTACACTTTATTTCAAGTTGAAGAATCATGCAAAATATTGAAGTACAGCATCATTGAAATGTACAAAATGTAGAAACTCGCTGATTGGCACACAATGGCCGCCTGGGAACGTTTTGGGAGTGCCAACATGTGCCCAGGCTAGCCTAACCTTCTTGTTATGAGAAAACATTGATATCTATTGCATGACATAAAAAAACAAGTTTTGCAAAAATAAACATATACCCCCATTTATATTTTATATAAAGAGACATCTTAGAGAGATCCCTTGCAGGCAATAATATCAGCCACTCAACCCCAAAAAATTACACCACACTTTATACAAATTTGAGTCACCTACATTTTTTTTAAATTTAAACGTTCCAGAAATGTCAAAATTGTTTACAAAGCTACTTATTGTTTTAAATTAGACCGTAGTAAAAATCAAACATCTCACAGAATCCATCGACAACTTATAGCTCTACTGAGCTTGGCTTTAATTATTAATAACTTTTTTGTAGTTTTTATTCATAATAAAGTCTGCAAACCATTATAAAAATGACAGATCACATCACATCATGTTAGCCTTCCATTGAAGCTCCACTTACACTCATCCAAGCGATGACATCTTGACACAGATAAGGAATGAATATTACAGGCTTACAAGCGAGGGAAGATTCAAAGACATTGCTAAATGTCTATATTTTGAATTAAAATTTTGTTTGAAACACAGCAGGGAGGATGGGACTGAAACAGGTTAGAAAGAGCAGACTAGAGATTATAAAAACCTTAACGACTTTGTATCAAATGCAATGGGCATTCTAGGATCAGCTACAAAATAACTTGTCCAATTATTCTTTTTCTGTGGAAGTTCCTCAAAGCACATCTTGTAACTGCGTTGACACTTAAGATGTACCTTTCAGAAACCAGTCAAGCGCAAAGATTTCGGAGACCATGGCTTATTCCTCACTCAAGGTTGTCAGAATAAAGAAAAATGCAGTTCAAGATTTTCTTTTTTATCCTCAGATGAGTTTTAACTCAAACCGAAATTTTAGCCAGAACCATGATGCACATTACTGTTCGCTGTATTGACAAATACGACCATTTCTGCTCTGAAGTTTTGCTTTTATCACCACAGGAGAATAGTCTATACATTATCTGCAACAAAATTATAGTAATTAACATTAGTTCTCTTAAAGCACAGCATTATGAAAGGACTGCAGAGAATTCATTATTCATTAAATGGACCATCAAATAGACATAACTTAACTCAAGAGTTACAAAAAGCAATAAGCATTTATGAAAATACTTGGACCTATCATCACCATATTACTTTATTATATACTCAAATATTAAGCACACCTCTAGTATCCACAGGACACTAAGTAGTCCCCTAGCTTTTCCACTACAGAGGCAGCCTGCTGGGGTTGAATTGGATCTTCATATAGCGAGACAACAACAGCTGGAAATAATAAATAAAAACACAATCAATGAATTAAACATCAATATCAACATTTCTAGGCCTTGAGGTTTATATTTAAACCAAAAATATCAAGTTGTAGAGTATTTTTAACTGTCAGTTAAAATGGTGAACATGTTTGTGAAATAAGGATGTAATGTCGACGACTCTGAAAAGGTGGACAAAGGAAAATGAGGTCAAGTGAGAAGGGTAGAATAGAGTATATAATAGACTAAAAAAGATAGAGTAGAAAATAGTATGTGCTAATGTGTGATTTGAAAATGTATTTGATCTTTTATATTAGCGGGAGAAATGTACTGCTAAATTTAATTGGTTCTTTAGCCCTGCACAAGCACATCCCCTACACACTTGACTGATTTTCTGGGCCTTGCTGGGATTTTGTTGTCAAAGAGAATATAGATCTACTGTCCCATTATTTTTAAAAGAGATGCATTTCCATCAATGCTACTCTCAATGCATTATATTTGGATAAAAACTTTTTTAACTACAATTAATATGGATGAGCAGTCACATATTCCAAGAAATTTGAGCACTAATATTCCTCCACACCAGCCACTAGAAATAACATCAAATCATGAAAGAATTGATCTTGTTTGGCCAATATCATTCCACTAATATAGTACTGTACATAAGAAAAAAACAACACAACCACTACCCCATAAAATGCTGAAAGCTTACAGTGTCCTAAAGTGAGTTTTCAAAACTAGGACATGACCAGACTATTCAACAGGAACTGCTTGCAAACTCCACGGCCATAAAAACATTGTGATATTTGTTTCAGATTTTAAATAACCATATTCTAAAATGGACTATGTTATTTATCAAATGTCACTTTCCAGTAGAGAATATCAGTAGCAAAATGCTGGTCACTTTATATTACTTGTTTATATTGCATGAAATTCCCTGAATTATCCTCAATTTTTAGAGCAAATTTCTTGACTTTACCATTTTACCATTTTACCTACAAGAAACTGACACCACAAATAGGTTTTGTACTAAACCATAAAAATATCAACAGAGTCCATTAATGAAACCATACATAAAAGTCCTAGCAACAAAATACTTTCAAATACAAGTTTCCATGTATACAGTACATAATCTTAAAAATTTAATTTTGGCCCACATCATATTTTAAATAATTTTATAAACTACATAAAAATATTCAACAAAATAAATTTTATTCTAAAATAGAAATAACAGTAAATTGTCAAGCACAAAATCATGTCTACTCAACTTGACCAATGAAATTCCCGACTTTTTCCCTGATCATTTCTTAAAATTCCCGACTCAACAGTATGTCACACCCTTTGACATGCCCCCTTTTTTCATTAATATATTCATAAAAAGTTTTAATATTTAAATAAACATGTTATTTTTATTATCATAGTCTACCAGTAATTAGAAATTTATAAAATATACTACATAGCTACAAAAAAATAGACAGTTTGAATCATATTGTAATTTACTAATTTAATTATTATTATATTTCATATTTTGATTAAAACAACATTTTCCCAGATTTTTTGTTGTATAATTACTAAATTCTTGACTTATTCCCGATCACTTCAAATTCCCGGGTAATTCCAGTTTTCCCTGATTTTTCCGGATGGTAGACACCCTGATAATATAACTTATTTCAAGTAGAATATCCTCCATAAACTAAGCAGATTTACAATCCATTTACCATGAAAGGTAGCAATTATTAATGACAATTACTTTTCATTAACTGTGTTGTCACTAAACATGTCATAACTTCCATTTCAAAGCCCCAAAAGTTGTTTCAAGTCCAACCTAGTTATTATTAATTATTTTTAGGTTTATAAAATGAATAAATATAGGTATTTTTTTATAAATGTGAAACAAGTCTACAAACAAATTCCCTTATGTTTAAACAAAATTTGCATTTATTACGCAAATGTTTACATGAATAATATTTGAGGTAAGAATCCTTTTTGATTTGGTTTCTTAATTTCATCCCTAGAGTGTAGTAGTAGGAATATCTCAACCACAACATTTATATACATAAATGACTAATCGTTTTATAAAGAGGCGTGTCACGAAGTTTGGTTATCATTTTTATCACACCAACATACCTTACTTAAATAAATGTAGCCTATCTAACAACCCGTCCATTTTACTAGCTACTAATTTTATTGTGTGTGTATGTATTTATGTGTATATATATATATATATATATAAAGATTCAGTGAAAATAGTTTATTTGACAATGGATAGAAATAAAATAATTTATATATTTAGTCTTCAGATTAAAAAATCAATATATTTGATGTGATATGTTGTATTGCCTCTGGTTGTTTACGAGTGTTTAAAGTTAGGTATTTATTTTCTCTTTGTGAATTTGTTTTATCCTGTGGTTTGGATAGAGAAATGTACTGATGGGATTGATTATTTTTCTCATAAATTTATTTGGTATACCACCTAACTAAAAACATCGAAAATATAATACTGTTCATATCAATTGATTTAACAAATTTTCCAGTGATTAAAAAAAATATTGTGAATTATGGTATCGAGTTATTGGCTATTTTTTCAAATAGTTTAAAACAATTTTTTGAAATAAATTAATTTTAAATAAGATTTTTAAGCTATAATTTGTCATTTTAATCAACAGTTTCAAATATGTATTTACCTGAAAGTACGGTTCTTATCAAATCCCCCAATCAACTAAGTATAAACTTAAGTGTTTATGTAAGCCATTATGGGAAGACTGTTTCAATCCAAGAAATTATTTAATTAAGTCATAAATTATAATTTAATGTATTTCAAAGCCCATTTAATTTTTCTAAACAAAATTAAATACCACTTATAAAGGTAATCTAAGTGTGGCCATCATGTATAATTGTAAATAAAACGGTGCATAATGGTAGTAAAAAATCTTCATACTTTGCATTTAACGGGCAAAGGGATTAATTCATTTTAATTTAATATTATGAAACTAGAAAAATGACACCTGGACACAAGAATCAAACCCGGGACCTTTGGCTTAGTATGCCAATGCTCTACCCACTGAGCTATCCAAAAATCGTCCCATGCCCAGGGTCATTCTTCACTCATATTTTAGGGCAGAATCTATGATGGATGTGCGGAAATTGTCGACTACAAATGTGTGATTTTATTAATATCACGAGCTATCAGATAGCACAGCCACTTTCGACTCTGTAGATGGCTTAATGCTGCCACTTTTACAGTTATTATAATTGTAAGGAATTGTAATGGAGTTAAATCAATTTCATCAAAATAACATTTAGTGCGACACTATTTCAAAATTATAAAGAGAGTTTGGGAAACCACATAGCATTCACTACCCAATAATTGAAGGAATAAGTAAATATACTACATGAAACCCGTTTAATTCATAGTTTCCCTCTGTACAATATAAATAATATATATTATTAACATACAGGATACAGTATATATGGAAATAGTACAAAATATGTTGTGCCCCTTTTAAATATTGTTTTTACTGCATTAAAATAGTGTAGAGTAATCAAAGATACAGTCATGAAAGTGGTTATACATTCCTCTGATTGCAGCTTTGATTGTTGTTATAGTAAATTCAACATGAATTATTTAAGAATCTAATAGCCAAAGCTATTATTTATGCTTTTTAGTGAGGCTTACTCAATCTAGATAAAATATTCTGAAAAATTTGTTTTGGTGTATGGAGTGTATAGTTTGCAATACTATTAATTTAATTCTCAGAAATACGCCCGACTATCACTACCGGCCACCAATTAAAAAAAATTATTTGGCTTGTTTGGGTTCTAATTATGTTAATGGGTTATGAATTGGGAAGGTTGAATATAGAGGAAGTGAACCCAAATTCGCATGGAAGAAGAGTGGAAAACCAGTTAGGAAAAACCAACCCCGGCTCACCCGAGCGAGATTTGAACCTCAATCTCCCCGCCCTCGGCAGTCTAGCTCAACATAAAACTGGTGCATTATCTAACTACACCACCGAGGTGGGTGGCCATTGACCAAATGTGTAGGCAACACTGTATATATGTGTAAAAAAAGTGGAGATAAAATGCATGTGAAGATTGCAAATACACCTGAGTAACTCTCAAACAAGTTATGTTTCAATGAGAACAAAGTGAAAGCCAAAGTGACAGTTGCTTTGTAGGATTTTGACTTTGTAAAAGCTTAGAGCTATTTAAAAATCGTTAAATCTGTTTATTAATGGACCAATTAATTGATTTATAATGAAACCACGAATAATACACCGCATATTGTTACGAAAGTATCTAAATCAATATTCTGAAGATTGTATAGGAGCTCACAGCATATAGCCCACAGACTAGATATTTACTCCAGCCAAGCATTTAACAGGGATAGGAAATAATTTTTAATAATGGAACTTATCAATTTACCACAAAAATACCAGTCAAGGTCCTTCAGTTCATTCTATTATATAATAATAAGTGGTGGGCGATGCTATGCGCTGAAGATCTCAACGTGATTAACTCCTCAATCGGGTTTATTTTATTGACATAGTCAGCCTACAACCTAACAAATATCTATAAAATTCTACACGTAATTAAATATGCCTATGTGTCTATAAAAAACAGACTTTCATGATATTTTATTAATTAATATGTAATTACATTTCTTATTGAAGGCCTAATACTAAATGTAAATGTTATTTTTGTCTGGTTGAATCTTGTTTTAATTTGTTTAAATAGCCTAATTGACTAGTTTCCTCATTTTGTGAGACACAGAAAGAAATAAATTCAAACAAATTAAGCATTTTCCTTTGACCTAATTTCTATGATTACAAAATAAGGATTTATTCAATGTTATGTTGAATGGTATCGGCCCATCACTAAAAATTATTAACACCTGTACATCATTAAAATGGCATGCAGCTGCAAAAACAGAAATTTGAGAATTAAATGGAAGTAAAATTATTCAAGATCATTAGAACTATGGAAGATTTATAATGTTATCTCTACATTTATTGTTATTAAAGTTCAAAACGAGCATTTTGAATGTATTATTTCTACTAAAAAATAATAAAAGTATGATAAATTAAAAAGGAGTCTAATAGTCAGGAAGACAAGTACATGGGTTACTTGAACAAGGCTGTAATAGTGAAACTTGCTTGGCACACGAGGAAATTGATAGAACACGTTTGATTATACAATATCTGAACGTATTTATGTTCCACTTCAATTAAAGCGCCAGAGCACTTGCTCTTTGACACAATGAAGTTTGAATAATCAATGAAAAATATGTTAGCGCTATTCACCATTGGATGTTCAACACATAATTTAAACTATGTTATAATACACTCAGCTACTTAATCTTTTACAGACCATAACAAAAATATTTATAATAATTGTTTAAATTTTTCCTAACTTTTCCAGATTTTCTATCTTCCAGATGTGTAGCAATCTTGTTACTATATTTGGGATTAAAAAAAAGTTTGCACTTTATCCATAACATGGAAACTAATTTCTCTCGTCTGTGTGTGTGTGTATATGATTTATTAACAAAGAAATATGTTCTGATAAAAACCACCTTAGAGATGCACTATTTATTACAGAGTAAATATAATGATTGACAAATTGGGCACTAGTTTTAAGTCCACAATAGAGTAAGTAGGCCTAATAAGTTTATGTTCTATTGAAATAGGCGTACAAATTTTCCTCACAGCAAATGAGGAAAAACAAAGTTAAGGATAAAAAAAAAAGTTGGTTGTAATGATGAACTGCAGCCTATTGAGATACTGGTAACACTTCTAATACATTGTTAATAAGACTGTCCAAAAGCTAATGCTATATAGTTTGATGGCTAAACTCACCCTGTTGTGTTTTCATGCAATGCACGCCTACTTTGCCCAATTTTGCTCTTATCACTCTGTCTGTACCGGAAAGGTAGATGTAGCGGTTACCCGCCAGCGTCACACCGGATGACGTCAATAATTCCTGTTTTTCAAATCCCTGGACTAATTTTGCTATTTCTTCTTTAGAAACCTGCAACATACAATAGGTCCCTCACATTAACACAGGTTGAAAAACAACATAAATATGTGTAAATTTATTAGTTGTTCTACCAGCCCCTTCAGGCTGATTAAGCCTATTAATTTTTACAAGTTAGCATCCAATAAGGAACATCTTTTATATAAAAACACATTACATGCTCAACATATTTTATTTTGAGTGGAGCTGTATGGAGGATATAAGCATGTACATTTCAAACAGTGTGCAGGGAAATAATCAGTCAATGTCAACACAAGACAAAGACAATGAATAAATTATACAGTAATCCATATGGAAGTATTAATGGAAGATTTTGATAACTATTTAATTAATAAATCAAATAAAACATATTTCTTGGATGCCAAATTTATGTTAAATTTCAATCAATGTTGGTAGTTGAAAGTGGGCTTGATAGAAAAATCAGGGTTCAGCATATCTAAATAATACATGGTTATAAATTGGGAGTTTCTTTGGGAAATCAGTATTTAGTTTATTCTATATCAAAAGTAGTTGGCTGAATTTTCTTTATAGCCTACTTTTATTTCTGATTTAATGATATGCATAAAAAAATTGGTACAAAGCTTTAGTCTTAGGAAGAAATTTGTGTTTTTCTAAAAATGTTGGCCTTTGATATAAAAATATTTAACAAATATTTTCTCATTTCCCCTAAATTTACAAATAAAGTGGTGCAAAAAACTGTAGTTGAAAGCACAATGAACAAAGTGGAGCTAGTAATGTGAATAACTTACGTTAATGGGCACTATCGAGTTAGGAAATTCAATTTGCTATAATTAGCAATATCAAGTTAGGAAATTTAATTCACTAATAGGCACCATCATGTTAGGCAATTCAACTCGGTAATGGGCATTATCAAGTTAGGAAATTCAAAAATATGCGATTTCAGGGTTCCTACAGTATTTGTAAAAAAATTCTCGAATTTCTCTGACTATTTTCTCAAGTTCCCTGACCAACTTCTCACAAAATTTCCACTATAATTTTATGGTACTATTCATGTGAAAATATTAATTTAATTACATTTATTTCGGCCTCCTCCTCCTCCTCCTCCTCCCCTACAGCCGACCTTGCCTCACCTCTCATGGAAGGATAAGAAAGCAGACGTCTTGTGCCAATCAGTTCAGGGAAAATGATGGAAAAATAACAAAATATATCAAACCCTATCAAAAAGGAAAGACTGAAATCCACCTGCAATTGTTTTGCAGAAAGCTAGTATATACTTCAGGAATGGATCACAGGCTGCTCTTTTTAGTATCCCTACAGGTTTTGTTTTAGGAAGCTTTTCTTCTTTGAAAAACTTAACGTGGTCCCAAATTTGTAATGCCCTTTGAAAGCACATTGCATTCTCTAACCATTGCACACCACAGAACTTCGAAGGAAAAGTTGTACACCGTGTCAATTGGGTAAACCATGCTTGACGATCTGTAGTCAGTGAACAGATAGTACATGTAACATAATAAGAAATGTATATCCCAATTGATAGGTTTCACTCCTGTTCTCAAGGAACCATGAACAACATGAAGCTCACATGTTCCCAGATTTATCAAAATACATCCTTCATTGTCTGTGACAGATTTGCTGTGTTCCTGAAGAAGTGTTATAAACTTTAAATTGACATTTGGGCCATACATCGACACTTGTATCAACTTAGAGAGTGAAAGAGGAGAAATACCATCCAAGAAATGCCTCAGTAATTCCTGAGCGGTGCTTCTATATAACAAAAAACACTGTCTAAGCAATGACTGACAACTTTAGGATTTTCTTTGTCCCAGAAATATGAAATATGCAGCCTGTCTCCACCAAGAGTAAAAGCACTGGCAATGGAACATTCGGGGAAACAAACTGAAAAATTGTACTTAAATTATTGCATGAAATGAAATACATTTTATTGTCAACAACTTGCAAAGCCCAAATGACTTCAGCCTTATTTATATTATCTTTCATAACAAAAGTGTTAGGGTTTCTTCGAGCCACTACACTACTTTCACTTTTGGCAACACCTTGCTTCTGTGGCTTTACAATTTCCGATAAAACTGATGTGTGACATGAATTGTCTTTCCCTGAATTTTTTTTAAAGCTTCCCTGACTTTCTAGACTGTAGGAACCCTGGATTTCTAATTTTTAGATTTGCTTGTAGCTTTCAACAACAGCAAAACCTTACTAGTTAAAAATGATCACACATGTAATTTAGGAAAAGTTATTAAAGGGTTGCCATTATTTTCTTACCGCTTATTAAATTCCCTACACTTTCCTTAAGGAGTTCTCATTTTTACAGACAGATTGAAAATAGAAGCTATTTTGCAGTCAACACTGTGTCAGGGACTAATGAACCTTAGGCCTATTATAAGTAATTCTAATCAGGGATGGGATATTGGTATCACAAATAAAGGAGCTATCGAGTATTGAAAAGGGTTGGTGTGAATATGTCAGATGGTGCAAAAGTCTCCTTGTGACAGTTTCGATCCTGGCATGTTTTATTTATGCAACTTTAGACAGAAGGTATCCTGGATTTGCAAGGCAGCCAGAGGGTATATATATATTTTTTATTATATTACTAAGGCTGGCCATTTTAGGTAAATATAAGTTTATATTAATTTAGATAAGATTAATTGTGAGATCCTTTCAAATTATAAATGTTCCAGAGGTGCAGTCATTATATTCGCAAGAATTAAAATTCTAACTATTGTATATAATATAAATACATATTTTTTTGTAAACAAGGTAAACATGATACGGTTTTTTCCTCTGGTAAGACTTTCGGGAAAGGGGAGAGTAGTGAATGGCCACATGAGAGGCTAGGTGTAGCCTCGGTAAATAGAAGAATCACCAATGCTGGCCAAATCCTAAGAAGCAGGAGAAGCGACCAGTAAAAGAGTTTAAGGACCTCCCAAATTATGGTGCCTAACTTTCATATGACCTTTAATTCAGTTCACCAGCCGAGTACTGTTGGAGGATTTCCACGTGACAAACAATGGAACACTCATCCGAGATAGTTAAAATGATCTATGGTCAGGTACGATAGGATTTGACTTAGCTTTTATTTAATATACATACCAGTTTCATGATTGTTGCACACAATTAGAACATTTTTAACATTTTGCATCGACTTGTGTGTTATAGCGTTGGTCATCGAACCCCATGTTTCCTTGAATTAACTTTTATATATAAATATTCTCAGTTCATGATTGTTTCCAATAATTAGAACATGTTGGATAAATCTGTGTTGTATTACCTGTCATCAAACACCTTTTCTTGAATTTACTTTTTAATAATGTACATTAATGGTGCCTTATTATTGGACAGAACCTTGCCAGTGAAATAAAACAAGTGACATACCAGCATATCCCCAAAGTCAAATTCCCTTCAAAGTTTCGACGTACAGCGCCGGGATAGCAAAGCTGTTCAAGCATGCGTGTACAGTCATTCTCAGATGAAAGGGAAAAGTTAAGTCTTTTTCAAATATTAGAAAACTAAGTTTCTCTAGGCTAGTAACTGCATTATTTCAAAGTTAAATATGTATTTAGCAAGTTCTTGAGTAAAATTTAAAATAAAAAACATTTTTTAAATATAAATGCCTTCAAAATGTCATTCCCTGGCTGTCCCCAACCACATTTCCCAACACACAAAACTGAAAATTATATATATAAGATTAGTGTTTTACTACAAAATGTTGATTGTGTGTGATTGTAGTGTGTTAGTATCAAATTTAAAAAATACCAGACATTTAATTCAATGCCAAATATTTTAATATATAAATGTACAAAAGCTGTTGTATGGTTTGAGAATCATTCCTCTGGTAATTTTGTTTTGGTAGAGTCAATGACTTGGATATTCTGGAACAATATTTTGTCTGTGCATTGTTGAGATCTACTTACATTAAGGTGAGTTCCTAAAGAATATTTTTATCAAGCATCACTATACTGGTTGATTTATTGATACTAATAGCAAATGATGTATATGATCCACGCCAATTTGATAGATTTTGGACTTACCATGTGTTTATTATAGGCCTAGAGTAAAATAAGTTAGCTGTAGAAAAAAGCTACAAAATCAAAAAAATTGAAGATGAAAGAGAGTGTTACAAACTAATCAAAAATGATCCTATCAAATACGAACAAAAGAAGAAAAAGAAATAATGAAATGCAAGCATAAAAAGGAAAATGGACTTTTGAAATCAATAAAAAAAATGACAAAATGAGAGGTGAGAGTGAAACAAAGATAATGGGGAAAAAAATCACAAAATTACCGAAAGCGCATAAAAGCCACTACTAAATTACAGAAAGTCTTGAAAAAAAAATACTCCATCTAGTGAAGACGAAAATCAAGATAATATCTGTCAACAAGTTAAACCTGTACCTGATACTGTTTCTTCTACAAGTAAGTACAAGCTGTAAACTAAATGAAAGAAAATGATCAGGAAGGAAAATGGTTAGAAGAGATAGAAGTACTTTATTCAGAAAGTTAAAGAAGGCTGAAGCAAAAATAGAAGACTTGAAAAAAAATGCTGAAAAGTATAGAACACGCTACCAGCGATTGAGGTCTAAAGAAGTAACAAAACCTTCAGACATGACAAGTTTAAAATTAATTATATATCCTGGAAAGACTAGAAAATTTTACTCCACTTGCTAAGGAAAATACTATTATTTGGAGAGATACTTGTGTCTCAATTGGAAATAAGCTAGATGCAAATCTTGAACAAAATTATATTAGGGAAAATTCTGTAGAAATATAAGCTTATAAACAATAGCAAAATTTTGTGATATATAAGAGGTTTATGATGATAGTATTATGTGTCCATTACAAACATTATTATATTTAGATCGTAAATTAACATGATAATATTTTAAGATATACATTCTGAACTTGTGTAACTATGACGGAGTTTAAGGATTTCAGCTTAAAATTATGGGCTATTGGGTAGTGCGAACTAGTTAGATTTTAATGAGATCATATTGAACCACTAAAAGATTGCATTACATAAATACAGTTCAAAATTATTGTGAGACACTATTTATTAGTTTCTTCTATCTAAAACTTAAGTGAATTTTCTCTCACGCATGCACATAACTACGATAACTTTATCTTAAGATGTAGAGTAGAGGGATGCAAAGCCTAAAATCACATGTTGACCGAGAATTAAGATTGTGTTAAAAGAGATGTGTGTTTAATAACTGGAAGAAAAAAATTATTTCGGCCAATATAAATAAAAGGTGCGCATTTTTTAATGATTGAAAATTTTAGAAATATGATGAAATTCCCATTACTTTTCCACGTTTTCCATGTTGCTGGACACCCTATCTTATTTTCTACTTAACCTCATTAAAATCAGTGTACCTAGTGCACAGGAAGATACTAATTAATCAGGGTCAGCAAAAGTGACCCTAACAATATCATAAACGTTCCCCCCACCATAAAATAAACTACATAAATACCTTGAGTAGTAATTAAAAACTAATAACTATCTGAGATGTGTGATTATTAACTATTATGTAGAACTAATAATTTGGTTATTATTGAACTATATTTCAGTGGGTTCCACCCCCCCCTAATTCAAACTATGTTTTACTACCTACTCTTATGTTAAAGAGTTAGGAATGAGTAAGAAACTCATTATAACTAGTATGGATTCAAACTCCGATTTCCCCCATCATCGGAATTCCCCTCTGTTGTGAGAGAGGCACCTTAGACCACTGCTGCCGATAATAATTTAGTTTAAAAAATATTGTTCAAATAAAACTAAACTATTTTCTCTAATTTTAGAGCTTTAACAGTTGTATAGCGACAACAAAGTAAAAACTTAACATGATATTCACAAGTCATGTAAACTTAATTAGCCTATTTTTAAAATTTCATTTTTACTTTAAGTGTGCCATCCATAACCTTAAAAGCCCCGCTTTCAAACTTAAGTGTCCTTTTAAATTTAATCAAGAATTTTACCCCCACAACTCCACTAAATTAAAACTAATAGGTGCAGACACAAAAATACTGTGGGACATCCAAACTTTTAACTTGTTTATGTGGCCACATGCTCTAAGGCACTACTCTCGCAATAGACCAGACTGTGAAGACAGATCAGGGTTTGATCTCAGTCAGATGTACTGAGGGGGTAGTTTTTCACTTTAACCTCCACACAAATGTGGGTGCACTTCCCCTAAAATTAAAACCTTCCTAGTTCCAAACACATTAGTGTAAAGACTAACTCTCACTGGAAGTAACTCCAAATCTTCAAATGTTCAAAAATTAAAGGCTTAAGTTATTTTTCTGTTCCCGCTTCTTTAACATTTTGAAGCCTTTCCTTTAAACCATTAGTAATTTGGGTAAAACATACAACTTCACGATGAAGTTTTTGATTTTTACAGATGCATTTAAAATTATTAATAAGTATGTGTAGCCTAAGTAAGAAATATGAACAACGCATGGCTGCCTCTTGTATCAATTTCGTTCGTTTTCTTATTGAAATGTGATGCATGGCATTCTGGCCTATGGCCCACAGCACTAGGCCACCGAGATTGCTGTGATTACTATTCATTACTTGGCCATAATTATCTTAAGCTTTCAGAAACTGCAGATTTAGTAAACATTTTTCTTATTTGTTTGTTTTGAATTAATAGGTTGGAACCATTAAATAAACTTGTTGGTAAGCTCCCTTTATCTTGACCTTAAGTTCCCAGTTAAGGGATAATTCCAATAGTTACCGATTTTGGTTTTACCATCATGATTCTTCTGGGGTTTTACTCACTGCTGGGTAGAGGACTTGTTTATTACAGAGTAAGCTTGAACACAAAAATTTGTAAACTAGGGTAAGAAATAAATGTCCACATAGTAATTTTTTATTCAATAATTAGATCTTATGGGTCATTCCATGAAATACTAACCACAAAAGATGTTAAACTTGTGGATCTTAATTTTTATGTTGGTGAATACTATTATATTGTTAGATATTCAACCAAGTTACTGTCTACATGTTTTCATTGACGACTGTATTAAACGATAGATGGTCAATACTCGGGGCCCCTTTAAGTGTGATTAACTAGGGTCACTTGTATTTTGTCTTGAACTAGGTCCACATCTGTATCTAGTTTTACATTTTATTTTTATCTTATTTTTTAAGGATCTTTTTAATGCATATATTTATTTAGCGTTTTTCAAATTGAAATATAAAATCTTTTTAATTTTTTTAAAAGAAAAATGATTGTTTTTTGTAAGAAATAAAGTAAATAAAAGTAAAAATAAAAAATCTAAATTTAAAAAACTTTAAAATTTATTTATTCAAATTTGCAATTAAGTTATTGATGTCACCAGTTATTTTAGCTATTTCAGCTAAACATTTAGCTCTTTTGGCCTCTAATGCTTTAATTTCTAGTGGTTTACGCCTCTTCAACAATTCTTTTGGTCTGCTTTTCGGCCTCAATTCGCTGACACACTGTCCTATATATAAAGAATATGCTACCACAGATAAAAGAAAAGTAAGAAGTACTGTAGTGATATTTTAAGATTGGAAAAACGCTTTTGGTGTGAGGTTTAGTTAACTATAAGGTAGAGGTATCCAGGTCGCTCTGGTTCTATTGAGAAATACTTTCTACCATTGCATAAAATATTAATTTAAATTAAGTATTATAATAAAAATTCCTGGTTTTCGATGCAACTTCAAGGTTTTTCCTGGTTTCTCCAGGGCCTTCTAGACAGGGAAAAAATGTCAGCACGAGGTTTTTTGGAGGCTCAAAATTTAAATGTACAATTATTGGTTAGTGGCCATCTTAAGATTACCCCAAAGGTTTACATTTAGGTGTGCTAAGAGATTTATTGGTTTCAATATTTAATTTTATCAAGCCCCTACCTACAAACTAAACTAGGCCTACATAACCTAGGATTTAATTGACACTATTTTACAACAAGGCCACAGACAAGGAAGGTCCTTCAGCCTCCAGGTTAGGTCCTTCAACAGAGGTATCGCTAGTTACCATTAAGGGGCATTAAAATCTCATTCTAAGCAGGGTTTCACTAGAGAGGACACAAATAGCCATCAATCGTCTGGCTTCCACAAAGCTAGGTACAACCCCCTCTTCACATCATACCACCTCACAAACAGCTCACGCAGACCACCCATTACACAACTGCCCATTGGGAGTGCTTTTATCAATGAGCATTGACACTAGCGAACCTCTGTGTTGGACTCAACCTGGCTCAAGGAGTGCAGCGAAACTTATGTAAGACTATTAAAAATTAAAATTTGAATATTGAAAAATAGTCTAATCTAAAATAGCTATGTTAGTGAAATTAAACTCTACTAGGCTCGGTAGATTAAAACTTCAGTAATGAAACAACAGGAATGAGCAATGATGGCTAAGCCCCTCCTATCGTAATCAGGTTTCCCACCCTTAATATACAAAACTATAGATGGCCTATGTTTAATTACTTTATTTTAATATTAGACTTCCGTGTCATTTCAGATCTCTATTCAGTTTTCAGCTCAGTTCTAATGGAGTCTTGTGCGAGTTTGCTGGATGTAAGATCGTTAGTGGATATACAAGAGTGTTCGTTTATGGGTCATTCCCAAACTGAGGGACAAATAGGAAATCCAAAAATAAAAATGCCAGGAAAACTATAATTTATTGCCCGACTACACCAAATTTATTAAATAATTAAGTAATAATACCAGCAGAGCTTGATTTTACAATATTTTTTTTTTACCAAAGTGGCTACCCATAATCCACCACTTCCCTAAAGACATTTCAGATGCACATAAATATGTTAGTATCTAAAATCCAAACAAAATATATATTTTTACTAAGTATACCATATTTTTTAATATAAAAAAAGATACATTTTCTTAATTTATTGGAATTAGGATTTTTAAGTGAAGATACAAAATTCATGTGTTAGTGATGTTAAATTTTCCAAAATCCAGATAATTAAGTTTTACATTTCTCATTTTTTATTTATGTTTTTAATAGCTCAAATGTTAATAATATAGGTAATAATATTTTTTTACAAGGACCGTTAATGAGAAATAAGTGATTTTATTGTTGTTAGAAAAGTGATGTGGGCATTAGCGAAGTGATGTTTGGGAAAACGACATTTACATTGAAAATTTCACTTTAGTAACGTGAACTATGTGGCTATCATTAGTTTCGTCACCTGACATTAGCAAAGAGATAACACCATTTTCGCCACCAAGCAACATTAGCGAAGTGATAGTACCACTTTCGTCACTAAGCAACATTAGCGAAGTGATAGTACCACTTTCGTCACTAAGCAACATTAGCGAAGTGATAGTACCACTTTTGTCACTAAGCAACATAAGCAAAGTGATAATACCACTTTTGTTACCAAGCAACCTTAGTGAAATTATGTTTTTGGTGAACTTTTGAGTTTCATAACCATTGGGGAACTTTTGAGTTTCATAACCATAATATAAGTATAAATCGGCAAACAAACATTAAGGTTAATTCCTACCTCCATTTAAGTTCAACTGAAATGGTATTGGCTTAGTTATTTAAAAAACTCCAAATGATACTAAGGTTAGTGAAGTGATTTGAAATTAACACACTATATTTTTTACCTGCATTTTCGTACGTTCACCAAATAGTATTAAATAAACTTTTTAACTAATAAAATAACAAGAACTAGTAAGTATAGGATAACACACTGCGGTTAATGGGGAGAAACTGAGCATTCTGGAAGGTTTTAGCGCCGAATTCAAATTATATTCTTTGTCCAGCGTGTAAAATAAACACTGATTAAAATGTTTAAATCCATTAATAATTTATTAAAATGGATTCTTCAAACGAAAATAACAGTATTACAGGAATATTTCACAGTAGTTAAATGTTTTTTACTTTTTTATTTATTTTGGTATAGATCTTCAAACGTCAAAATTCAGAAGTGGGAGCAGTTAGTGAGGTGATGAAAGGGACGTTTAATAATTCTTTGGTCTAATTTGTTTCAAGATTACTGCACATTAATCGGTTGTATAATGTAGGTCCTGTAAAGCTTTGTTCGTGCAATTTTACAGATTTTTCAACAATATTTGTTCCTGCATCACTTAAATGTGAGTTTGCCTTATAAGTGTTCATTATAACAAAGTTTTTTAATACCTAATCTTAAATTTAGTATCATTGTATTCCCCCCATTTAAGTGATTGTAATGTTAAGTATAAGCTTTGCGTTTCAGGTTTACAAGGGGGGATGAGGTGGGAGGAATGACCTAGGAGATAACCTATGGTTTTTAGATTTTATCCCCAATCATATTAATATTTTTCCAAAGAAATTATACAGCTATTTTAGACCTATGTAGGTATTTTTGTTTTCAAAATGTGCTAATATAGTGGCCATATCTATGTCAAATGTGTTTTCTTAACACTTATAGGCATATAGGTCCTAGCAACACCATGGGCTATCTATTTGCATTCATAAATCCTGAGTTTTAGAATAACACTATTTAGGTAGAAATTATGGTACTATGGGTACTATGTTACATATACTATTTAAGCATGACTCCCAGCGCTAAGTTAGTAGAAATTTGTATTTATTCACACATGAAAAGTTATAACAAGCTCGGTTTTTTTATTGAAAACAATATTTTGCAATTGAAACAAATCATTAAATGCAAAAAGATTTCCTAAGTAGTTGAGATGTGAGAATCTGCTTCAGGTTGTTTTGTTGGAAGACGTTCAAAATTTTTTTTTAATATATATAAAACAATAGTGTACCAAATTTAGATTTCTTACTTAAAAAATAAAACTAAGTGCTTGTAGACACTTAATGTGCATTAATAAATAAGTAAAATCACCAATGGGCTATAACGTAAGGTGTATTAACTATTCAACTAAAGTTTCATTAGCACACGAAACATTTTGTTCTGCGCAATGCTACGACATATGGCGGAATGTTAACCCGAACTATTAGGTGAGTTTTAAAATACTTTTTTTTTTACGGTTTGGAATTTTTGGGCAAGGTTTCGCAGTGAAAAAAATAAAGAATCCTGCTCTCACTTCATATTATCCCCATATGGCCTAATCTTGTTCCTAAACTAGGGATAATTTAATTTAGTGTGTAGGCCTAAGTGCTGACTATATATTTTTTCTACTGTATTGTTAAAATTAGTCATTTCAATGCAGGCCAAAGAATCGAGACGATATTGTGAAATTTATAATTTTATTCACCCTCTTAAAACATAGTTTCAATGGATTTATATATATTTAAAAAAAATTATTTTGACCCTGAGGTTGCAAAATGCTTTACCATTATCACGGGAATACTGCGATCATTAAAATAGCATGTGTCTAGGCCATGTATACAGGTATTTATTTATAATTATGTCAAGGTTTCAATTGTCTAAGCCTACATAATTAACAATTATAAGTAATTTATAAGGGTTGTTTTGTTGTTGCCAATGACAACTAAGATTTTGTATTAATTTATGATATTCAAATTAAATTACGATTTTTAAGTAGCCACACTTGTAAACAAACAAATTGTTTTAAATTAAAAGGTCTGTGCTTCAGGAAAATTTAACACGTCGACCGGCATGCCGCCATTTTGACATTCGCTTGGGATAAAACAGATGTAGAATAAAATTGGGATACACTAACATTTTGGTGGGAAGTTAATCATCTTTGGTTGCTATTAATTATGGAAATTAAATTGAACAAATTACTTAATCATCCAAACCTATCGTTATGACAAGGCTATTGGATGAAGATATAAAGAATACGTCTTATGCAAGCCATGTTTCACGCAGGCACACCCTGATAATATGTCTAACAAAAATGCAATTTAATTCAATTGAAATATTTTTCCATTCAAAATCAGAATTAACTATCACAAAAAAAACTCATAGAAAATTGTTTTTACTTCATCAAATCACGGAGTAGCCGGCACGTCTGTCAAGTAATATAAGCCACATTAATAGAAGAGATCGCATAATGAAGTACTTACTTCAAATCCATCAGACTTGGCCCATACATTTCCATCATGTCCAGCGATTGCTGCTTTATTAACACACCTAGATGCTAGCAATTGCTTATCGACATAATCCTGCCAGCTCATGATGCACTAAACTTAACGAAACCGTTCTTAATAATCTTTCTTACGCAAACTTCCACCGATCACTACCGTCGTATGAACAAGAACTACTGCAAAAACTGACAAAACAATGTATCCTTCCACAAAATTGATTTTAATAAACAGATTAATGTAGATTAAATTTAAATTAGTTTAAATATTGTAAGTGACTGACATTTACTTATATATCAAATTGATGATTTTAAATAATTAAAATGTATATAATCAGCAGAACTATTTCTTTGGTGTAGCTACTTCCTACTTCCTTTTCTTTGATAGTACATAATTTTAACGATAGGTAGTGCAAAATAAAAAAGAATTAATTTTGCTTCAAATTTCTATAACATAATACAAAAATTTTACCTACTAAATTGAACTAATAAAATCGATCAAAGAGTGCTACTAAAAATTAAAAGATAGACCAACTTAACTAACTAAGTCTAAGAAATGTAAAAAACTACGCGTGAATAAAAAATTCTCATTACTCTAGATAAGAATAGAGATCATTATTAATTTGTTTTCAATAAAGTCACAAGAATGTTTTAATACATGGTAAATAATCCACTTAAAACAAAAGACAATGTAATAATTATATTTATTAATCCAAAGAGGTAATATGTAAAAATAATATGGACATAGGCACCGTGCGTTTATTATGTGGCACTGATAGTGGCAAAATCTTGAAACACTTGAATGAAATTAATTTCTGAAACACGTAGCTAATCATAGATTGGTGATGTTAAAAACATGTTTAAACTTTGTTTAAATATGTTCATATCGATACAACAAATAAAGTAAAAAGCATCACAATTCACACTATAAAATATGAATTTTTGTAATTGGGATATTCAAATCGATAAAAACACTAAAAAAGAGTTAACATTTGACATCTTCCTTGATAGGAATGTAGTGAAGAAAAACGAAAAAAGTTGGTTCAAATAAACAACAAAAATAATATGCTTGCTCTCTTATTATCTATTTACCCTGACTCTTTCTTAGCTATGAGTAAAGTCAAGAACCATATCAAAAGACCAATCAAATTCAATAGTTTTAGGCTATTTTATAAACTAAGCTAAACACGTAGCGTTCACTTATATAAAGTTTGAGTTGGTAAGCGTGTGTGTGTGTGTGTGTGTGTGTGAGGGCCTCCGATACTAATAGACCGAATCGTTTCTTGAAACCTGCACTTCAACAAATCCACCTATTTTCAAGAATGACGCGGTCACGCACTTATAAGAATATTTTCAGAACGTTCTCAATGCGTCGACCTTCGTCCAGGCAATAACGCTGACTGTATACTTCCTCGTGGCTTAATTGTGACAGTAATTTTTGGCTTAGCAATAGAAAAGTTACACGCATTTCAGTTGAAAGTAAAGGATGTCCTAACATGAGAACTAAAATGCTGATCCAAGACGTATGTCAAAGACATTTTAACCTCGCAACATGGGTGCCTGGAAGTCAGCGAGTAGGTTTGCGTGAGAATACATGCTAAGGGAGTTTTCAAAATGGTGTTGTGTTTAGATGGACAAAGCAGCAGTAACAAAGAATACTTTTAAATAAGGGTGATCGAATCATGGGAGCGATTAGTTGCCAAGTGGCATCATCAGGGGCTATAAAAGGCATGAAATGAGGCCTATTCAGGGCTGTTCTTGTTGTCCTATAAGGAGGCCAGACGCTCCAACAGTAGGTAATGTAGTGCCACGTGATCTTAAACTCTTAATTTTTAAAATTTTTACTACGGATATTTTCAGCCACCTATTCTGTCAATTTATTTAAAAGTTTCTTCAATCTCAATATTAATAGCAAACCAATTTGTAATAACTAAATATAACGCAATTAAAATTTATCATACCATTGATTCTAAACTTGTTTTGCTTGTGGCCCACTTCTGAGTTTCATTCACCTCTGTGGCCTCCTCCTCCTCCTAAATATGCTTAATTATAATAAATGTAATATTTTTAATTAAAATGTATTGTACCTTATCAACTGCTATTTTCATTTATAATATGTATTATTTGTTTATAACATAATAATTATATATTAATAATACAAATGGGTTTATTAACTACAATATTTTTTATAATGGGATTTCTACTCGTATAATATTTTGTTTATTTACATTTTACAATTCATAATTAATAATTATGCTTTTAACAAAAAATAATACAATACTATTGTATACCCTTACTTTAGTGAGAGTCTCAGGTTGCGGCTTTATTAGAGATAAACGAAGAACACCTCATGATAAACAATGAAGTTAACACGCATCCAAGGCGATAGAGTGCCGGTGATGCGATAATATTATGTGGAGCAATGTCTTTTCATTCTTACCAATAATGATTAAAAATGTTCATGCTTTTTACACAGTGTTTAATTTATAATTTCAATCAACCATATTAAAATAGTAAAAAAGATAAAAAAATAGTTAAATTAAATAATTTTATAATTTCAGAAGCAGGCAATTAAAATAAAAAGCGGAACAAAATATGTATATCTACCGTAAATGAAAGTGTATCCAAACCGTTGAACATAAACAAGAAAACTGGTCCATGGGAACAAGCCGTTTTTGGCAGTTTGGATTTTTAAATTTATGACTGCTCTAACTCTAAATTTTTTTAAGAAAGTGGAAAATTTTCAAACCAATATTAATAAAACCAAACTACTGTATTAAATTCATATATTATTTTTTTGTAGAAGGAGGATATTCAAATTATATTGAAAGATAATAATTTATTTGCAATGCAAGTTCATACTATTATAAAGAGTAATGCTTAATTGTCGAAAAAACAGTAGCTGGAATGTGTAACTTACCTCCAAAGTTATGACCTGCCACAATATTAAAACTTGCGTAGAAAAATATCTTCTCCCAAACACTATGAATACTGATCTGAAGAATAGCTTAAATTTTTACTTAAAATGTAATGATAAAATTCATGAGAGAAGTGGGTGATAATTAGAAATACCTATAATAAATCATTTTTCTAATTTACCGTTTCGCTAGGGTTTTGTCTGCTCAGAGAAGATGAGGACTGAGTCACAAATAAAATAGCTATTTTCTAGTTCTGGGATATCCCAGGTATGAGAATAGCGTTAAGTACAAAAGGTTCCGTGATCTGTCTAATCTAAGCAAGGTACGAAAAAACCCCAAGATATTGAGTTATTGTGTTAAAATATGTAGTGCCCATTTCATATTTTTTAAATTTAATTTTTATATTGGATATATTTTTATTTTAGAAGTGATTTTTTTATGGACCACTTAACAGTTTCCATGGCTCCCCAATTTTACAAATTTTACCTCTGACCCCTCAGAAATACGGTCTGGCCCCCGTTGAGAACCACTGGACTATACGATCATATTCATTGTCACTTGCCTTTAACTTCCAGTGAAGTAATCAAAAATATCGTATTAATAGGTGACAGTCACAAAATAAATGGATCAAATTATAGCGACGTAGTAATTACGGTAAATAGAGTGTTACGTATTGCCTTAGATTCGCGCCATAAGACCTCACCACCAACAAAGTTGTCACCATCAGAAAAACACATGGTTATTTAAACCTGTCCTTTAAATACTAAAATTAAAGTCAAAATCACTTGTGATAAGCAAAACAAGCATATAGTTATTTAAATACTACTATGTTTTCAATCCCGGTGGAATAATCTTTTTTCGTAACTTCAACGACATGAAACTCTATAAATATTTCCTTCCAAACTTCACACAAGGCCCTACCGAAGGCTGCAGCATCAAGACTCCGATTTAGAAGTAGTCAGAAAAAAAAAATCGCAAATCAGGTACAAGTTTGACCTACTCTCACAAAAAAGGCAGAACAGCAAGTTCCAAGTTTCTAAGAGGCTATTCTCTCTTCATAAATTAAAGTGGAGGACCAGCTGGCTGCGTTCATGTGCATCTGTTTGCAAAATAAAAATGCAATGGTGACCACAGGGATATAATTTTGGCCTTCGGGTTTAGAACTCTTTTCCAAGGTACCTGTTTTCTTCAAAACTTTGATTGGTGGACCTTTCTGGAGGTTGTGACCTCTGTTTGCTGTCGCAGACCCAACCGATTCCATTGAACCAAGCTGACTCCGATGCCGCAACCACATCCACGTACGGTTGATGCTTGATCACAACACAACACACCTTGAGAATAGGTGTTAAAAAGTGCCACTGGGACTTATCGGACGAGGTTGAGACACTGTCGGTCTGACCGAGACACGAGCGTGCCTATGTATACTGCAGAGTGAATACTAGCCTCAGGAGGATAGTTGGTGTTTTATAAATAAAAATGTTCTTTAACTTGATATATCTCCATAACTATCCCGAGAGTGCGTGGGATTCAAATATAAACAAGGATCAATATAGTGTGATGGAGGATGGTTTATTATTATGATTCGATGAAAAAATCGCTAATCAGAATTAATTAGTGTTGTATATATTACTTATACATTATTAGTATATTAAAAGATTACAATCTTCTAGTTCTACATAATAAGAAATCCCACACTTTGGATAATACTTCTGTTAGTTCACTTTCACTCTCTTACCACTTTTTCCCCCCCATAGATCATCACTACACTCCCACCTACATCCAAAATTAATGTTTTGTTCTCTCGTTCACCGCCTTCCTGCTTACTACACTTTAATATCTTACAACAATTGAGCTCCCACGGTAGTTAGAGAGACCTCCGAGCATACGTAACTGATAATAATTATCGTAAGAGTAAGGACATCTGGTTTAATATTGTGTTGTTTTCTCATATCTTGGATTATATTGTATATGTATATATCTAGAAGTAGTTTGGTATTAAATTAATTTAATTAATCATCTATCCCTTAATCATGAAATGTTAGTGTTAAAATAATTTGTAAGGTGAAACGTTATTTATTTTATTTTTAATAATGGTAAAACAAAATAAAATATGTGTTTATATTGTCAACCTTAATACTAAGACATTTTTATATTTGTTATTGTACAGTAATTTAAGTATGCAGAGAGTCACCTAAATAGATGCATACAGTTTTATCCCTCTTTCTATTGTCAGATGGTCACTCTAAACTCCCTCAGAGGTCCTGTAGAGAAGGAGATCCCTGACTACATCATTTTTAAATGAGTAAAAATAGTCGATGGTGACTCACGCTTAGTAATATGATTTGCTATGATAAATCTTTCCCCCTTTTCTTCCTTAGGGCTACCTACCTCTTGCTCTAATACAAAGTGTCCAGACTTGAGCAACATAAATAGCTAGTGATAGAGTTGGGAACCACTGAAAAGGCGAGAGAACCTATTTTTTCACGAGTGGCATCTCTGCATTCTGATAATATAACTTTATTTAAATCGTTGATTTCTATAATATAATATAGAGATCACAGATTTAAATCCATGCCTACCAAATCACACAACAACCAGGACACATAAAGAAAAGAGACGCCAGCAGCACATGGCAAAAAAAAAAAATAAAAAGATTATATACTTGCTTTGGTGGCCACATAGTCTAAGGAGTAACTCTCGTGTTGGAATAGACTGCTGATGACAGAGAGATCGGGGTTTGAATACTGGTCAGATGTACTGAGGGTGGTTTTTCCTAAACGGTTTTATACTTTCCCTCCAAAGAAATGCGTGTACACTTCCTTTAAATTCACTCTACCTCATACCTAGCTCATTAGCAAAATTAGTACATGTGTATATATCCTGAAAAGTTATTATGATGTTGTGATAAAAACAGATGACAATAGGATCTCTTGACAAAATTTTTAAGATATAAGTTGTAACAATGACATTTCTAAGTGCTAAGCGCCATTGTGAAGGAATATGTCTTGTAATGCAAAGTGTAATAGGTACAGAGCATGGTTTAATTTTTAAAAACTGTCAAATATTATGTAGGACTTCTTTCTAGATGTTTTATGTTGAGTTGAACACTCTACAACACAACTCTTATTTTATATCCTGATGCTTTACTTGGTTCATTGTATAGAAATTAAAATAATAAAATAAAGTTAAACCAATGGAATTCACTTGGTACAAGTTTCAAAAGCTAACTGCTTAGTATGTATCAACGCACGCTGCTTTAAATATGTGGCTTTAAAACAGTACAAAAACTTTCCTACCTTACTTAGTCTGTTGTATCAACTAAACAACTCTTACACTTCAAAAAACAGGTTTGAATTATATGATGAGAAAAAATCTATAAAAAATCAATAAAAAATCCAGGTGACGACAATTCCAAATCACTTCAAACAGAATCCCATTTTCAAAAATGTCCAGCTGAGGATCATTCCAAATAGCATCTAAGATAAAGACATACATTCATTAAAAGAAATGCTGGAGAAGACTACTTAAAATGGCTTATAGAAGATACTTTTAACTGCCGTAAAAAATTAAGGTGAGGATCACTCTAAATAGCTTCGAAGGGCATCCAAATTTCAAAAAAATTGTAGGAGAGACCACTTTAAATGGCGTCTAGAGGATTTTTTTAAATTAAAGAGAAAGACTACTAAAAATAGCTTTTAGAGGCATCCAATTTTTAAATTTTGCTGAATGTAGACCACTTCAAATAGATTTTAGAAGCAAATTTCAAAAAAAGATTCTGGGGCTGACTACTCCAAATAGCTTATAGAAATAATCTTATTTTCAAAAATTTGGGAGGAGGACCATTTCATTTTCAAACATTTATCAAGGAAGGGGGGTTAGAGTTTGGTGGTGGGGGAATGACCTAAAAAAACTTTTTATTTGTTTGCCCACCCCTACACAAATAAAGTTCCACCACCATTGTTCAGAATAGGCTTGTTTAAACGTTAAGTTTATTACTACTATAATTATTATTATGTGACTGCACCAGTCAGGACTACTTAGCAGAAAGAGACGAAACATAGGGTAATACGGTGTCTGGATTTGGTTATGTGTCGGAAAGCAAGTTCCCACGGATGTGTTTGTGAGCATGATGTACATGGTTCTTCTCAGTGTGGCTGATGTATCAAAGTGACGACTATTTTATATGTTGTCTTTATTTTCTTGTGGCGAGGCCATTGTATTCAGTAACGTATTGGTCGCATTGTGACTGAACTGTACCGTACCTGCATATTTGGAAAACTAATTAGGAAAAACCACCCTCACTATACGGGTAGAGTTACTCTTTAAAGTGTGCATGTGTAACCTCATTACAACAAGTAAATAATAAGAGGTCGCTTCACTCACCACCCTGGCCCCAGTTGACTCGTCTCAGCAAGACCAAGACTTTACAAAACATCTCGGCACTGTCTAAGACCTAACTGAATCGAGGCCCATGGTTCATTCCCTGTCGTTAGTCCCGAGTCACGCGCAGAAAAAAAGAACGATATGCACGAGCGTTCACTGCTCTCTATCGGTGGTGTTCGGCAAGTTCATAGTCCAGATATTTCCACACACGCCTGGAGAGGCACGGTATGACACAGCATGTTCTAGATACATGCTACCCGTTACCCCTCTCACCCTTCTATTATTCCCACACCTTGAAAATATGTGGTAGATTCATGGGCTATATAATGGTAGGATTCTGTAATATAGTCACATATTACAAACTGGCTTCAAGGTGAGTGACGTTATCATAACCTGATTAATACCGTCATACTTTAAATTCCCTTTTGGCTTAAATTATATTTAACTTATTCGAAATCATCGTTTCTGGATCTATAAAATCTAGACTTATTGATTTTTGACATAGAATTCACTTCTGATGGATTTAGTATATTTGGATTCTTAAAGTCATGGTAATATTTTAAATCTTTGCATGGTTAGTGCAAACCGTATTTTCTATCTTGGCATTATAGTTTCTTTTGGGAACATTTGGTCCCTGTGTTTTCTTGTAATTTCAGTCCACCCACCTAACGGATGCTTTTAACCCTTTCGGTACCAGCCATTTGTTAACAGATAGCGTCGTTAGCCGGCTCCACTTATTTTAATATCTTGTAGAATTATAATCATCTTGTTTTTGATTAATTAATATTGTTGATACAGTTTAAAGTTTATCGTTTGTTGGTTTGAGATGGGGCCGCAAGTCGGTGAGAATCCACTGTAGGCATCACTTTAATAAATTTACCTGGTTTACCTCGCATGTAGTTAGGCTTAAGATCGCCAGAAGGGGCGAAGTACAATTTGATATATTATTAATACTTTGTTTTGTCGACCACCTACTGATGAACCAGTAACGACTTTGTATTCTATCATTTAATTTTAAAGTCTTTAGATAGTTAAATTTTAGGTCGCTTGGCGTATGTTATTTTCATCTTTGGATTGCGAGTTAATTTGTGTGCTATCCGCTTGGCGGTGTCATTATAAAAATTAAAGTTTTGGCAGATGATTTCAAATATTGTCCTGTTCAGATTTAGGAGGCCGATAATTTAATGAAAGCATATCATTATCATTTCAATAATTGAAAGCTGTCAATAAGGGTACTTAGATAAATATTACGTATTTATAAGATTGTATCTCTGATTAGTTATTAATACCTAGGATATTTGATTGTGCCAGTAAATTACAATTACACTGGGTTAAGAGTAATGAATAGAGATTATTTATAAGGTCAATTTACAATATAAAATATCATTTGTTTTGAACTGCCATTTATGGGTGAGAGTAGAGGTCTTGCGAATGTTATATGTTATTTGTCTATTGCTGTGACTGATACGGAACAGTCCTGGAGACTTGTCGCTTTAGAGCTTACTTTTCATTACATTTCTCATATTGTATAATACCGTTTTGGCTACAACTATTTTCTATGGTTCATAAACCTGTGTATTCCAATTAAATCAGGTCCTTTCTTTGAAATGTTCATTCAAATACATTTTGAACGCTGGTGTCGCCTGACGCTTTGAGCTGTCTCACTCGTCACATCGAGCTATGTTTTGTTAGTTCAATAAAAAAAACTCTCTTGTTATCTCCTTGGCTATTGTTTCCGAGTGGGGATGGGGAGGGTTTCAA
Organism: Timema genevievae; assembly: GCA_902155825.1. Taxonomy (NCBI): domain Eukaryota; kingdom Metazoa; phylum Arthropoda; class Insecta; order Phasmatodea; family Timematidae; genus Timema; species Timema genevievae. The sequence continues at coordinate 55,135 of CABFWO010001895.1, forward strand.
TGTTCTCCTTTTAATTTAACAAAATACATGCTATTATTTTGCTAGTTCTGAAAAACTTTTCACTTTCTTAAATCAATTACAAATCTATATCAACGCATTAAACATTGATTTGGATCGTTGTAGCTTCAAAATGATTATATTTCGTGACACTTAATAGAGAGAAAGTATTGCGATCGAAAAAATCTAATTCTAGAATTTGTTAAATGTTGATGGTCCATGACCACATGAAAATGAAAAAGTTGTTTGCGCATTGCCATTTGTATGTTTGTACATCGGCGTAAAACCTAAATCATTTTACCTATTTGGTGAATTAAAACCCACCCCAACAAAGCTTATTATTCAAAACAATAAGGTCTATTATCAATATAAATGCCTTTTGCTTGTGCTATACAATGCAAATAGTATATAAGAAACACAATTGATAACAAGGTTTTATCTTCCGGTTTATTATTTTTATTCCCTTCTTATTTACTATACGTTTAAGCTTTTCTTCTATGACGAAGACATGCTTCGGTGATTTTTCACCATCTTCAAGCCCGAGGAAAACCAATGTTATTTCAAATTATTGTATACAAATCAATGATAAAATTATAACTTAAAAAATTAAACATTAGAAAGCGAAATAGTTAACAGAAACTATAAGGTGATATAACTATTTCCATTTCTAATGTTTGCTTTACCTTGGTAAAATCGAGAAATATATGTATTTAGCTGTGAAACAACCCATTAGGCTTGTAAGCATGTTACTACTAATTACCTTAGTATTTTGGGGATGAACAAGGTCAACTTTAGAGGAAGTGTACCTTAGAGTGGAACTTATTTTTCAACTATGGAAATATGATCTTCTTACCCTCTCATTTTGTTCCTTCTTATGAAAAAAATTCAGGCAAAATTTGTTCACAGTAGAACAATATTTAGGGGTAGCTCAATGATGAAGTTTCTAGTGCATTTGAGAAATTTAGATAAGGGCTTGGAACACTACTACCACCATACCATTTTAATTTCTCTAAGCTTCTCATCGACTCATAGATGGCAGCACTAGACTTTCTTCACAAACTGCAGTATATGCCAAAATCAAAAATTTTGTGTAGATGTGATGTTCTGAGCTCTTAGAAGTAAAACTGTCAAAGCATCAAGTTTTGTGTGTTTTAGTTAGGAGAAACAAGACACGGATTGAATAGTTGTCCAGGAAAGGTAAGATATTACTTTTACATACCTTAAGATAATTTCAATTAATGTATTCTTAATTAGTATAAATTGTTCTGTTTCTTCAACATGTGGCACAATCAACCCAATTGTGTGGCGAGATATCAAAACTGCCAAACCAAGCTTGAAAAGTTATTTGAAGAATGGTGACTTCTGAAGAAGAACAAAGCGTGACCGCCACCAGCTCAGCCGGCTGGCGTAGATAAAACACTTGCTGTTAAAGAGAAATGGGCATCTGAAAGAGAGTAAATAATAAATGCCAGACGACAGCGAGTGAAGCAAATAAGACTGTTAGAAGATTTTATAGCTGAACTAGTTGTATCTGCTGATTCTGAAAACAGCTCAGCAGAAGATGGTGATGAAAGGATTAAAACTGAGGACAGTGCGATTGAAGAGGCTGTTGGAGACATAAAATTTGATGGCAAGTGCCATGCAGAATGATGGAGACCCAGATCAAAGTCATTCCCAGCGAATCACTGCATCTCTTCCAAATGTTGCAACTTTCAGATGGATTTCTCGCAGTTGACCCAGACTTGTGGGAGGGTAGAGACGACTATAAGCAAGCTATAGAAACAATAAAGTCTCTAAAAGTTGTTGATGGTCATGCTGAACGTGGAGTGGCACTCATTCAGAACAGTGGATTAATAACCTATGATGAAATGCAGCTACAATTCCTGCTGCAAGTTGTTGAGGACCATTGTAGAATGTACCCTGACAGTAGGAAACAAACTTTGTATGAGCTTCTGGGAAAGCAATTAATTTAGAGTGCTGTTGTCAAACTGATAACACGAACAAGAAACTGATCAAATTATCTAATGTTAATGTATTTAAATATATACCGACTACAAAGTTGTTTGCAATAAATTAAAATATACTCATCACAATCTGTTGAATTTTCATACTACTTTGAGTCACCCCTGAAAATAAGAATTTAATGCTCAAATTTTATAGTGTTTTTATATCAAAAGGAACAAATAATAGGGTAAGACTTGAAGTTTTTTTTTAAACTTTTAAGCTCCACTCTAGTCTACCTGTGTTTGCGTAGAGGGTGGAGAAATAACTTAGGGAAAGCACTAAGTATGGGCGAGGGAGATTTAAACTTAAAATTTACCCATAAACAGTGCAGTTTACTGCGATAGTCTTGGAGCATTCAACCACCTAAGCGAGTTATAACTTATAAGAATATAAGAGTTTACATGAGTAATGATTATGAAATATGAGTTTTACTAATATAATTACATAGGTGTGTGCGAAGCTTCGTCAATAAAATATTGATAGCTAAAATACTCAATTATTGCCATTTATATCAAATATAATACAATATTTATTTGGGAAAAAATCTTAAGTAATTGAATTGTTAAGTTGTATAACTATTATATTAAAATGAAATATTAGTAACAAGTGTAATAAAACATTTTCTAAGTAATTTCAATACATAAAGTTTAATAAACGACACTAAATTTTTCTAGTGTAAAAAATAATATTAGAACCTCAATTCAGCTTAAAGAATATTTCATGTATTTGAATCGAGTTCACTTCTAATTGAAAAAGTGGACTTCGCACACGCCTAGGTATTACACCTTACCTAGTCAGTAGTGTGTCATTCTACTGAGCTTGTGGTCCTGAGTTCGATTCATGTATGGAAAATTTATCATTGGTTTAGCTGGGGGAACCCTTTCAAAGTAAAGAATTAATGATAGGGAGTTGGATGCTATGTCTGTTCTAGATTTAAGTTAATCTTTATAAGTTGTGTGCCGATTTAAAGTCAGTTTCATTAAGTGCATGTTAAACCGCTCAAATAAATGGAAAAAAAATTTACACCCACTTCTCTCACAATTGTAAGCATATATTTCCCAATATGAATTTACTAATACATAATCCAAGCATGAGCAATTAATGTTCATAGTTTCGTCCATATTTTATACAATCAGTACTGTACACCTCTATAAAGACTATGCTTTCAATAATAACCAATCTGCATAATAAATCCTGTTTATAGCTTGAATTTAAAATCTTTTAGGAATCAAATTAAAAGTTATACTATTCAATTAACGATGGTAAAAAAAACTTCCACGCTTTATTTTGTAGTTTTAGAGTCAATCCCAATACAAACTTATTTTGATCCAGATGAGCTAACTAAAGTCAAAACAAAGTCTCTGAATATATATTTTTTTAAAGGCTGAAATTGACTATTGACTAACTTTCAAATTTCAACATTAAGTTCATGGAATATTTGCTGTCACTACTTTTGGAACTGATGGTGACCGAAGTAACTTGAGAAGACATCTTATTTTTCATTAATTTATGAACAATTAAAATCATTTTTCAAAATAGTTTTACTATTCACTAGCCAACCTACAATCTAAATGCTTGATTATAATTTTCTTCACATTTTATTTATTTGAACTATTTAACATTCACTTTTAAAGACTTATATCAGCACACGAGAATTTATGAGCGAGCTCAGAAAGACTTACAAATTTTGCCGGAAAAGGTATTCTCACATCACTTTCCAGAGCTCTTATACATGCCACAATCAGCTTCATATCCTCTCTGAAGGGAATTGTGTTAAACAATTTAATCACTCAAGAAAAAGCACTGGGTTTGAGGCCACGAACATATGGTCCTGAGGTGAGCACTTTAGCCCATTTGCGTAACAGAATGAGATCTATTTTATTTACAGTAAGGCCCCGCTCATACAAGTTGTTGGGTCCCAAAGCCCCCCTAAAGTGGAAAATTTATATATATATATTTTTAACTTTCAAAAGCATATCAAATCCTAATAGCATGTTTAGAAAATATATATGCTACAAATGTACACTAGCTAGAATAAATGAAAAACCAAAACAATTTTTAAAATAAACTCTACATTCACAAAATAAACCAGTTAAACCTCCAACGACAAATATAATATTAATCAGTGTTCATATTTGTGATTTCTATGCAATTTGCAATTCATGGCACAGGTAAGAGGAAAATTACCTGCTATCATTTTGAATATTCAGCTTTAATATGACTGGAGAAAAGGAACATCACACACCCAGCAGCTCCGAATTAAAGTTTATTTGATAATTTTTTTTAAGAATTCATTCTTATACCCGTTTAGGTTATACACTTATGTATCGATTGTGATAGTAGTATTAGGGATGAGGAAGGTTATATTTATAGGAAGTGTACCTGCATTCATATGTAAAGTGAAAAACCACCCTCTGTATACCTGACCAAGATTCTAACCTGATCTCCCGGTCATCAGCCGACTAGTCTACTGCAAGAGTAGCACCTTAGACCTTTCTGCCACCGAAGGGGGGTGACACTCGATAGTGCCTATCACTAATGTAAACCGAGTGAGTTACCAACATAAAATGTACACGTTATATCAAAAAACCTTAAAACAGCGAGACAAGCACCGAACATCTTAGAAACCCCTGTTTTAGCGGTATGCTTTAAAGTGGGCCCTACTGTATATAAGTAGCTCCCATTTGTTTTGGGTACCTATAAGATTCTAAAATTACAATCGACTAATGAATGCTGCAATTAATAGTTTGAGAACAGAACTGATCACACAAAATTTCATTTAAGCTTTGTATTTTTGTACCAAATATATTTAAAGAAAAATGCATAAGTGATTTTAAAGTAAAATGTACAAAAAATAAAATATCAAAAACAAATGTAAACAAATAGAAAATGTAGATAAACAACTTCACTTATGCAATTTTATGACAGTATTTTTTTTATCACATCACTGAAGTTAACATTTTCAAGGACAGGATTTGAATGGGTGTAGATCACAAATGTCAAAAAAACCACTGTTTGCTGGACTTCAATTAGGAAATTTTGATCTTTATTTCCGAAAATTTCTTCCCCTTCTGTGGACTGGCCAAAAAATGCCTGAAATACAGAAAACCAATTGAACACAAATAATCCCATGAACAAGTCAATAAACAAAATTTCTTTAATAATTATGTTCAAATAGGGTTTCATTTTAAAAACAAGATGTATAGGCTTTTGGACAATTTTATTAATATTCGAAATCATGTCGTACAAAATTGATTCTTTATTAGATGAATATTGCCTTCGTCTACATCTCTTTTGATTGAAGTAACCTTTCCAAAATCCTACCAAGCATTTGCCCAAACAACAAAACACTTTTATATATAAGCAAAACAAGCTCATATAAGTGAATTTGGAATAGCAAAATGAATTCTCTTGCCATTTACTAACAGACTTTAAAAAAATTCTTCTAATCACTTTGTGACATGTATATTTTGAGCCAAATATCCCTATGCTTTGTTGGATACGAGACCTTGGAAGCGGGGCTATACTAATAAACAACACATGTAGCACATATTGCATAAAAGAGGGAAACAAAAATAAAAGAAGCATTATTATGTCCAAGTGCAGCTGCTTAATAGCATGCTGGCCTATTAAATAACTAGTAATCATCTTATTCACATCAAATATTTTAAGAATTAAATTAACCCTTCACATATACAATAATTATTCCTATATAAGAGTTTTATACAATAAAATTCAAATTAAATAATAAACTGAGTAGAAATAAACACCACTTTACACACAAATGTATGATATTAGGTCCGATAAAGGACAAATCGGCAAAGATTGCCACCTCAATTAGAGGCGAGAAAGTCTCACAGAACTATCTGTGTGGCACTCAAGATAAATTAAGTGCGCATCGCGTGCCAACCGGTTAAATAGCAAATCACAAAGTCGCGCAGCGGTCCGGTAAGAATCTCGATACTCACACCATCAAAACTCGAGGCAACACAGAACAGCACTAGAGACTTTTAGATTAGGTCAGCTACATTCAAAGGCATCTCATCAATATGGGTATTGTAGAACTGTTCAATGTCCTTTAATGTTCGCTTATCATCCTCTGTCACAAAGTTAATAGCAACTCCTTTTCTCCCGAAACGTCCACCGCGCCCAATCCTGTAAAATGAAAATATCATTAAAATCTCTTCAATACCCACAACCACTATTTTATATATATAAAAACACAACTATTTTGAAATAAATATGCTTCAAAACACTGGTCTTCAAGAGTCAGTTTGGCTCTTACCGATGAATGTAGTTTTCTCTGTTTGAGGGCAGATCGTAATTGATGACTAAAGAGACTTGTTGTACATCAATACCACGAGCCAAAAGATCAGTAGTAATAAGAACTCTGCTGGAACCGGTACGGAATTGACGCATAATCACATCACGCTCGCGTTGCTCCATGTCTCCATGCTGGAATTAAAAAAAAACATGCCAAGTGGAGCTTACGACAGAATTTGACAAAATATATATGATAAACAAGCTGCAAAAATATTTTATTTGATTTTAATTAATAAGCTTGAAAAGAAAAGGTAGATAAAAACATATAAAAAAGGGACGAACACAATATGGCTTTTACAATAAAAAGAACAACACAGTTCACACTTTACAATGCTGCCATTGGACAAAGAGGTAATGGTTGCCCCTTAAAGAAAATCGATCGTCACAGCCCAATCCCCCAGCCTAGGTTTCTTTCTATCTGAACTCATCAGGGAGGAGTGTAAAATGCACAACACAACTTACTAAAAGAGGAGACCAAAAAAACACAAAATGGAGGTAATGGAAAACTGTAAAGAATGATAGGACACCTAGATAGGAACATGTAAAAGGTATAACATAAAGGACAAACAAAATTTAATATATTGAATATATATAAAAACAAAATATCTCTAATATTCACATCCAATGTTCTTTTCCTGGGTTTGTCTTTATGTTATACCTTTTACATGTTCCTATCTATGTGTTCTATCATTCTTTACAGTTTTCCATTACCTCCCTTTTGAGTTTTTTTGGTTTCCTCTTTTAGTAAATTGTGTCGCGCGTTTCACACTCCTCCCTGATGAGTTCCGATAGTCAGGGTGGCTACAAAACATTTTACAAAATTCCCTGACATTTACAGGTTTCCCAGGCAACATTTTTCAATTTTCCCAGACTACTTTTTTCCAGTTTTAATGGTGGATGACTTATTTTATTTATTATTGATCACATATTAAAAAAAAGTTTTTATCTACTTAACATAAACGGTTTTATCAATTATTTAAAAAATTAAAATGTAATTTTATTTAGGTATTATTAACTGTTTTAGTGTTTAGTTGTGAAATTAATGAGATAGTTTAGACATTTTTTTAATTCCTGACTTTCCCTGTTTTCCCTGTCATCCAAAAATTTCCTGTCTGTAGCCCCCATGAGAGTGAAACCTAGGTCGGGGGATTGGGTGGTGATGATCGATTTTATTTAATAGGCAACCACTACCTCTTTGTCCAGTGACAGCAATGTAAATTGTGAACTGTGTTCTTCTTTTCATTGTAAAACCATATTGTGTTCGTTCTTTTTATATGTTTCTATCCACCTTTCCTGTACCTTCTTCCAAATGTAATAACTCATACAGCGAAAAGAGATTTTCCTTATAGTGATAGGCTATAAAATATTATTTTTTAAACACATTTTTATTTTCCACGGTTTAAGATTAAAATGAAACTACCCGCCTCATGTTAAGACTGGCCTGCTGATGACGGCAAGATAGAGGTTCGAATCCTAGTCAGATCTATTGAGGTTTTCCCCTCCCTAAATGGTTTCCCACTCTCCTTCACCGCAAATGTGGGTAGTTACCTGTAAAATATTTCCTTCCTAATCCCTATCCCATTAGAGAAATTATCCTATGTGAGAATAGCTTTATCAAGCAGTAAAGATATGCAGATATAAAAAGAGGTGCAATTGATATTTATGATTAAAAGCTTTATTAATTTTCAATTTCACTTTAAGTTTTTAATTCATTTCACTGAGTTGTATCAAAATAATATTTTGGTGCACTCCAATCAGTCCACTTGTCACTCACTAGCTTAAGCACACATTTAAACACACACTACTTAGGTCAATACATACAGTAAATCATGCTTGCCAACATGTTTCCACACGAATACTAACTCGCAAACTTTATTTTATTGTGGTATTTCACGAATAAAAATGTAGATATAAACATTATATCAAAGTTATTTTTCATTTTGGTCATATAAGTACAGCAGCGGTGTGGTATTCTGAAATTACGTTTGAACGTGCTCTAAGAACTGATCTTGCTGACATCAGCTGCCTGCTGATTATCTTGCTGTATTTGTTTTTTGTGTGAATTAGTTACAGCAACATAAATCATATTATATTTGAGGCCGTCTTATACTCGGGCCAATACGGTAATTCTTTGCAGTTAATCTTACTGTCCATGAAAATAATTTTTTAAAAATTTGCAATTGCTATAATTATAGCTGTTAGGCTAACTTGTGATAATGTTGACAGCGTAGAATCTCATCTTACAACACAGTTTAGAGACAGACACAAGACAATTTTGTCTGAAGAAAATATTGAAGCAATGACCATTTTCATTTGAAGCCAAGGACTAAATATATTTTAATAAAGGAGAAAATGTGTTACCAAGTGACAAACTTTTAAGTATAACTAAATTTATTAGAACATATTTACATGTAGTAAATTTTATTTTTTTATCATGGATTTGAGCCCTAAACCAAATCTGATATATAAAGGCATCTAGGCCTATCTGAAATAAAACTTTTTTAAGATAAATTAAATATCTATTCTTAAAAGGATATTTATGAGGGAAACACAAAATGTATTCTTTGATTAACTATTAAAAAAATAATTATACATCTGAACAATTTTTTAAATCCACTTTTCAGAATTTTTATCACTGCATTTCAAAAATTATTTTCCCACTTTAACTCACTTTTATTTACTAAAAAGTCCAGGTCTCTAATTACAGGTCCTAATGTAGTTTTCAAACAGTTTATATCAAAATTGTTTATCAAGATCAAGATGGCCTGTCGTGATTCTAATAATAGTTAATACACACCATAGCAGACACGGTAAAATCCCTGCCGTGCATGTTCTCAGTAAGCCAATCCACCTTGCGACGTGTGTTGCAGAAAATGACAGCCTGGGTGATGCTCAAGGTCTCATACAGATCACACAAGGTGTCAAACTTCCAGTCCTCACGTTCAACAAAAACAAAGAATTGCTTGATACCTGCAACAGGACAAGTGGTGGTCTAAGGGGTTGATTCTTTGCACAAGGTTGACAATGAAAGTGAAGTCAAAGTTAAATTTTGTTCTCTAACCAAACAAATTCCCTGATATTTACAGGTTTCTGGACACCCTGTCATTACAATTAAGGAACTGGAAGCGGAACGAGAGGTAAAATAAATAATAACTATGGTAATTTATCACCTAAATTAAAATTTATATTAAAGGGAATGATGCATTAGAATATTTTGTGAAACCCATTTTTTTCTCTTAACATAACTGATGAAATTAGGACTTCTTTAACCATCCAAACTTATTAACTGTTAGTGTTTAAATTTTACTTAATAATTTGCTATAGACGAACGTGTAAATATCTTAATACTTCTTAAACAACTAAATATTTACCACCACACATAAAAATTAAATTTTTAAGTAGGAATGTTTTAAGATTTTAAATTTATTTCTGATAAATGGTAGATTAGTTGTATTTTTTGGTTTCCTCTTTTATGAAGTTGCGTTGTGAGTTTCATTTCACACTCCCTCCTGATGAGTTCCAATAGAATGAAACCTAGGTCAGGGATCGGGTGTTTACGGCCAGTTTTCCAGTGGCAGTAATGTAAAATGTGAACTGTGTTCTTTTCATTGTTAACAGCCATATTGTGTTTGTTTCCTTTTATGTGTTTTCTAACCATCTTTCCTGTTCCTTCTTGCAAATATATATTACAAATTACCTCAAAAAGGGAAAAAATTGTCCTTGAAAAGAAAAACAATTTTGTAATCAGCCTTTTCCATTTTAAACTTTTTCGTTAAAAATTATGAACTTACGACCACTTCAATTATCACTAGTTACCAGTATAGTTCATCACCATCCTCAGAAGGATATATTATGTCACTCAAAAAATGACTATTTCTTTAAGGATAGATAGATCGGTTCTAAACCGTTTACTTTTAGTTGAGAACTGCAAGAATACATATGAAGTGTAATAGAAAATAAGCACATTTCACCTTTCCAGTGTATAGTTCTTAAATCATAAAACTTATAGTAAATGACGGAAGAAAGCAAATACTTGTACAATTGTGTAAGACTAGCGAAGCTTAGAAGATGGAATTGATATTTTAGTTACAGATATAGTTCTGTGAGATAATTTTAAAAACAAGACTCATGTATGGCCTGTAGAGTGAATAGTAACTATGCCCCACCTCCTTGCCTCTAATCTTTTCCTGCCACACTTAACTCAGAGAATACAAGGGATATTTTCTAAGGATAGTTATTAACAAAATGTGCCAACAGAACTTGATTACCTATTAAAGTTCTGTTGTATTTGAACTGAGGCGTGACAGATCTTACCTCTTAAAAGCTTCAATTCTACTGAGGTATTTGTGACGATTGCAGATGTCAAGTGTTTTAAGAGCAAAAGGGGTTCTTGGAGGTCGTTTTACCATAGATACTCATTTGCAAATTAAGTCAGCTCATGTTGGGTAGTATTATATTCAGGACCATTTGTTTTCCATGTAGAATATCGTCAATATTCTACAATCTTATTGTACAAGGGGCCATACCATAATTGAGCAAATGTCACTTTATAGGCCTCTACAAAGAGTGATATATAAAGTCTTGAGTTACTCACCTTCAAGAGTTAGCTCCTCTTTTTTGACCAAGATACGGATTGGATTCCTCATGAACAAAGAAGTGACCTCTAGTACATCTGAAGGCATAGTAGCAGACAGGAGTATAACCTGACAAACAATTATCAATAATTAACAAAACAAATCTTGCAATAAAAGCCACAATTGATTTGAGGTCCACATATCTACAACAAAGTGAATTCTTTCGACAATTTTTTACGATGAAAGCATTTACTTGGAATAGACCTATTATCACAATGTATTATTTTTTTCCTTAAAAAGGCAGCCACTACCTCTGTGTCCAGTTGCAGCAGTGTTGGGTTTGTTCTAGGTGTGTGCAAAGCTTCAAAACTTTGACAATTAAGAAACTTTATCAATAACAACATTTTTAGCTAAAATACTCTATGTAATTCTGAGGTGTTATATTCATTACAAATTTATAGTAAAATGAAATTAAATAACTTGAAGTAATTAATTTGCATGTTGTAATAATGACTTGAATTAGTAGATTATAATGAAATATCACAAACATTATTGTGCATTAATACATTTTTCTAAATGAGTTTAATGTATACAATTTTATAAACAGCCACAATATATTTTTTCAAGCATAAAACAATAAACAAAAAATATCCAAGCTTTCATTCGGCTTTGAAAATGTTTGATATATACAATTTGGCCTCAAATTAAAAAAAAATGTACTTTCCACTTCCTCAGTTTATTCGTCTTACGTATTTCTATCCCTTTTCCCAACCCCTTCTTCCTAATCCCCTCCTATTGATTTACTTTTAAAAAAAAATACAAGACCCTGGCACATAATTAGAAAGGTTTTATTTGATTTACCTGAACTTCCAAACTAAGTGTCTTAAAAACATCATGAATTTGATCTTTAAATCCCCGAGACAGCATTTCATCAGCTTCATCCAACACAAATAATTTGATGTGATCAGTCCCTGGAAGAAAGAATATCGTATATTAACATAATCCACCACTTCTGAACATGTTTTCACACACAACTGGTACTGATAAGGACGAAGACAAACTCGGCGAAAGGGAAAGGAGAGGTGGAAAGGCATGGACAGTGGCTGGAAACTGTTCATCATTATGATGATGATGATGATGATGATATAAGTGTAGGACCCTTGAATCCTTAAGGATATGTGAGACTCAAATAATTTTAAAAAAACTATTTTTAGCCTTCATATTTTGAATAGAAATTTTATTTAGCACATCTTAACATCCGTTTGGATTATACGCATACATACTAATTATGCTAATGTGGGATGAGGAAGGATGAATTAAGATGAAGTGTACTTGCAGTTGCATGGAAAACCACAAGAAAAACCCCTCAGTATACCCGACCAGATTCAAAACCCAATATCCATGTCATCAACAGTCCAGTCTATTGCAAGAGTGACACCTTAGATCACGCATCCACAGAAGTTGGTAATAGTAATTTGTTTTATAGCATTAACCTTTTTGGTGGATAGACCCCAATATAATTATTGAACAAACTCATTAACCTGATCCCATACCATTAATTTAACATAAAAATGTTTTCTTAGTATTTCTATTTCCTCCTGAGTTTAAGAATTGTAGGTAAAACAACAACCAGGATTCATAAAATAGTGAAGTTGACCCAACTTTAATATATATTAGGGTTGGGACCAATCCACTATTTCCTCGTGAAAAGAGTTTATGATTTTTTTGCGATAATTGTGTTGATTTATCAACTTAAGCTGAAGTGATAATCATGACTGCAATATAACATTTGGTAAATTATATCCAATTTCTAGAGTTTGATGCAACTTTTTTTTTTTTAACATTCAAATATCTGAACTTAAATTCAACTTTGGGCACATGTCTTATTCAATTTGCAATCGGCATTTGGAGCAGACTATTAACAATGGTCTACTTTACTTTGCTCAACTAGGGTAGTGGTGACGCATCAACTGTTAATTTCAATGGCAGACAGCCTTGTACTTTGTTCTATTACTCAGAAGGGTAAGTTATTTATTTCTATAACAGAGGAGAGAATAGACATGGGTGTCTTCAACTTGACCAATGAAATTCACGACTTTTTAAACCCTGATCATTTCCTAAAATTCCAGACTCAAAAGTATGTCACACCCTTCTCCCCCCACCAAGGTTTTTGTTAATCTTTTTTATGAATAATAGTAGGTTTTAAATTTAAATAAACAATTTCTTTATTTGTATTCATTTTAATTTTATTTGTATTAACATAGTCTACTAGGAATTAGAGAAATTATAAAATATATTTAAAAAAAAAGAAAGTTTGAATCACATTGTAATTTGATAATTTAATGATTATTATTTTTCATATTTTTAGCAAAACAACTCTTCCCCAAATATTTTTTTGTAATCTACCAAATTCCCGTTTTTCCAGGCTGATTCCAGTTTTCCCGAATAGTAGACACTAGGGCGGTCCTTATTTTTGAAGTGATTTGTCTGACCCTCCTATGGTGTTCTACTATATTAAAAAATATGTTTTGAAAAGTTAGTTTTATGAAGATCCGACTAAATTATTTAGAGGTTGTTCAAGTCAGTTGAAATTTCAAATTACTTTAATTATCAGTGTATCTAAGCTTAGTTTACTCGCTTTATCTGCTAGTATTCTACAGTTTGTGTGTTTAATGTCATGTTTGCTTTGTAACCTGTTTGAGTACTGATAATTTTATTTTATTGATTTACTTATGTTTTTATCTTGTTTATGATTGATTTATTCAAGTACACACTCTGATAATCAAAACAATATTGTTGTTGAAAGCTGAATAGTAAAAATGGCAGCAGTAGCTAATACAAGAAGAGTTTCCACAATTTGATTAATTGGCTCTGAAAAAAGTTAACTGAAAGGATCCAAATTACCTTAAAATAAACAAGTGTTGAGTGTCTTTTTCTACCACCATAGAACCTTTAAGAAGACAATTCATGAGCGTTGTAGGGCTGTTGTTAAGGAAACTTTTTTTTTGAAAGGGCTTGTATTCTCATTCGTCATGAACAGGATTGTGTCAAGAAATTGGAGAAACTTCATGAAAAGTGGCTCAAGCTACTGCAAGTCATTAAGTCTCAATTTCCAAGAGACCATGACAACTTATTTGATATTGCTCATCAAGAAGCCCTGCCTCGCAGATTATGAATATCCAAGAGAACAAGAACTTCCTTCTTGCACAGAGAGAACCTGGTCGCCGTGGTTGCTTTGGGAAAATCAATTAAGTGTTGGCATCCAAAGAAGCGAGGGCCGAACAACGGAAATGAAAAAAACAAGAGTTTAAGCAGAATTACGTGAAGAGAAACAAATGGCTCAGAACGAAAATGTTGCTTTAATTTACTCAAGTGATGCAAATTGTGAAAGTAACAGTAAAGATATTGAAGAGGAGAAAGCACATGCAAGCATTGATCAAGAAATGGCAATACCTTCCACTTCCACTGCTTCCGGCAATAAAAGGGCATGTATAAACATTATCACACCATCTGTTGCTTTGGCTTTAGATAAAGTAAAGAAGTGATAGAAAAGCCATATATCTGTTGGCAGCAGCGGCTGAGGGACTCTGCCACAAAGTAAATGATTTTATATTAACAGGTCTTCTATTCGGAGATATCGAGAAAAAGTACGTGAAGAGCTTGGAATGACAAAATGCTCTCTTGTTCACTGGGATGAAAAACTTCTACCAAACCTGAATGGGAATTAAAAGGTAAATCGATTGCCGATGGTTGTGTCTGGACTAGGTGTAAGTCAATTGTTTGGGGTTTCAAAGTTACAAACAGGTAAAGGAGAAGCACAGGCTCAAGCTGTGGCTATTTTGCTCAAAGAGTGTGGGATTATTCAACAAGTACACAAAATGTGTTTTGAAACTACTGCCAACAACATAGGTCACAGAAATGGAGATTGCATACTTTTGGAACAAAAGTTACAAAAGGACCTCCACTACCTAGCATGTGATTACAACCATATGTTAAAACTTATTCTTGCAAGTGTGGTCAACGAGGCTATGCGATGTACACCATCTGGCCCTGATATAGCCAATTTAAACAATATTGGAATAAGTCAGAGATGATTACAAAGAACTATAAATATTGTTTTTCCTCTGAAAGTGGTTACAAATTTGGGGTGCGGCTTATATTCAGGGGCGACCTATTTTCTGGTCAATACGGTATTTATATTTAGGCTAAATTTTAGGTTTTTCCATATGAAATAAAATATTTTGTCTAACAAATGCCGGGTAAGGTTCCAACATTAGGTAAAAAAAAACATAGGCCTAATGCAAATACTATAATATTGTGTATTTTTTTAAATTAAGAATTTTTGTATAGCTTAAACATGGAGCTGGGTCCTCGAATCTTTATACTCAGGGTAATTTTTGATTTGAGACTAAAAATAACAATTTTTTTAAAATTTTTCCAATGTTTTAGAGGTCTAATACTGCTTATTGGGGGTTCAGAACAAATTATAGGATAAACCAAACAACCAGGCCCCAGACCAGTAATTTAACACTAAAGTGAATATAAAACTGTTATAAAGAATGGATTATAGGAAAGAATGTTAACATTTAATTACTGTTTGTATTTTCTACTATTCTATAATTATATTTAATCTTACGTTAATATTTTTTTCCAAGATACTAATTTGATCCAACTTTACTTAAATATAAATACATTTTAAACTAAATTTAATGAGTGACAAAAAATCTATAGTGTAATTTTAATAAATACGTTTACAACAAAACATTAAAATATTTCAACTAACCCGAATTAATAAAAAGTGAGCCAAAATCTTGTCCTTATGAATACCAAAAACATTTATCAACTGAGCCAGTGTGCCTGGTTACATCTTACGTTTTAGTTTCTAAATCTCATACCAAACTCTTTTCTTATTTGTTTTCCCAACTTTAACCATTCTGGCACAATTCAAAAGAAAATTGATGCCATTCCTAATAATGAGATTAACCTAATAGTTGTATCTTAATTCAAATGTGTGGTAAAGGAGTATTTTGTAAATAATTTGATTTAAAAACACTATTTTGTCATTATCTTACTACATAGCTACCGGATTGGCCCAAAAATAAGCAGCAATTTTTTCCAAGAAATATCTCTCATAAAACTCTAATGCGGCCTATAATCATGCTCATAGATAATACACATTCAATTTTGTACTTATAGGATACGCATGTTGTTAAATCGATATATATATATCGAAGTTTATAGCCACCGCCTTTTAAAAATAGATGAACCATGACAGTTGGCAAAGTTATCTAAAAATAGATTAAGAATGACTATTTTAATTGTGTGTACAATATTTGAGCCATAATGGCTGCCAGAATAAAATTAGTTTCTTCAGCGCATTCTATCGGCAATATATCCTTTTGGTAAAGGGAGCTTAAATATTTCAAGTGAGATTTTGTTTCAGTCTGTTGGTCAACATTTATTCTATTGTGAAAAAAATAATTTAGTGTGTGTGATGAATAATTTTTCATTCCTCTCAAAGTGTCTCATTGTTATCCTATTTTTTTTCAATGATCACATTTTAAGTGTGTCATAATTTTTTAATTTCCAAGCGATCTCATTTTTAGTATGAATAACTTACCCTTTCCCCCCGAGCAATTTAATTTTGAGTATAAATAACTTAGTTTTTTTTTCCAAATGACATAATTTTAAGTGTAAATAGTATGGGTTTTTTCTCTGAAAGTGATTTTATATATTTAAGTAACCCAATTCTAAGTGTAGGCAACCTACCGATAAATAACTTTTCTTTTCAAATGATTTGATACACAATGATAATATTTATGTAGGAATATGGTTTTTTTCTGAAAGGGGTTGAAAATTTAGGGTGCGGCCTATTTTCGGGTCAGTATGGTATGTTTTCCTGCCTTACCTATTAAAAGTAACATGATTTAATGCATGAATATATTTAAATTGTTTTAGCAGGGTGGCTACAAAACATATTTTACAAAATTCCCTGACTTTTCCAGGTTTTCCAAGCAACATTTTTCAATTTTCCCTGACTACTTTTTTCCAGTTTTAATGGTGGATGATGACTTGTTTTATTTATTATTGATCACATATTTAAAAAAAATTGTATCTACTAAACATAAACATTTTATCAGTTATTTTAAAAATTAAAATGTTATTTTATTTAGGTATTATTAACTTTTGTTTTA